>QJNY01000320.1:0-95177 GCA_004155945.1 Monosporascus sp. mg162
GCTGCTGCCCCCGCCGCTGCTGCCCCCGCCGCTGCTGCCCCCGCCGCTGCCCCCGCCGCTAGCAACGGGCCGCCGTCTCGCACCGGCACCCCCATGGAGCGGACAGATTCTCACGAGCGCGCCGCCGGACCGCCCCGTCTCAATCTGGCCGGCAACAAGCCGTCGTGGCGTGAACGGGAGGCTGCCAAGAAAGCTGCCGAGGCTAACGGCGGTGCTGCTGCAGGTGGTGCTCAGGGTAATGCGCCGGCTCCTCCTGCTCCAGCGCCGACTGAGACGCTGAAGCCTTCGGGTGCGGCGGGCAAGTATGTCCCGAGACATCTCCGAGAGAAGCAGGGTCAGTAGGGTTCTTGGAACACTTGAAGGAGCGGAGTCCTGGAGTTAGATGGTCATCATTGACTTACGTTTTTGTGTTACATGCCTAAAAGAACATGCGTAATACCGGTACTCATAGGTTCCTAACGGTGGTTCATGCCCCCCCACCCCCCGTCGTAGACTGAAGGTTTCCATAGCCATGAGCTTGATGTATCTTATGTATGAACGAAGTCAATCAACTATGCAGAGGTTACTGGTGTGTAAAAGCTAGCTGCCGAGAAGAATTGTGAATGCCGTAGTAGGCGTCCCGTCGAGTCATTCCCAGAGAGAGCGGTCGTATCTCTCTGTGGCTAGCTATGCGGTTTATATACCTCAATACAACGCACCGTGCGCTCCCCCTGCCTCATCCGGCCGTTCTGCTCGTTCCTCTGGTTTCACGACGCCTCGCTAACTAATTATCTGAACGGCGCAGTGGCGATGTTCGCTCCAGACGGCTGGGCTGCCCTCGAAAATAAGGCTACGCACATACGCGCGCGGGCGTGGTCGTAGATCCCGTTTCTCTGTTCTCTTTGGCCGCCTTGATGCGGCAAGGAAACCATCCGTCGGGGAGCGGGTGTACTCCGGAGTGGCGGTGATGTATGTCCACTAACGGTCCCCTGGCGATCCGACTCCGGTAGATATAAGGACGGCGCGGAAGACCAGGAGCTGGCGGGGGTCGCTAGGGGAAGGGGGAGAGTCGAAGGCAAGACAAGGGAAGATCATGAAATAGGCCCTGATAGATACATCTCCGAGGGGTAGGTACGCCTCCCATAATACCTTGAACAGCATCTTATACTCTATCCTATCTGTAGTATGCCTGCCCAGCAGTCAGTCCGTGTGGCGGCCCGACAGCCAAGAGAGGGGGTATGTAGAGAGTTGCAAAGCAGATGAAGCGCGTTGCCAGAAAACATCCGGGGCCGATGGTAGCACACGCTCTTTTGCAGAAAAGACATTAAGGAGGCAACTCAGGTAGTAGAAATCGTGTAGCAGTCACTATTACTCATAGGTACTGAATTCATCTGCGGAGACGGCCCGGAGGTAGCTCGGCTCGAACGGGCAGTGACGGCAGCTTAAAGTATCACTGCGGACAGTAGCGACTGCGGAGAAAACGGGGCTAGGAAGAAAGTCTCGAAGATTATGAACCTCCCGCTAGAGCTAATCGCCAGTCTCCGGACGATCACGGCCGGGGCAGTAGATAAAGAGCCAACTGTATTGGACGTGGCCTTTCAGCTATAACGGGTAATTGAGATACGTGTATACCACGATTAGGACTATGCGGATGATTCCTGGTAGGAAAGGAGGCATCTCGGCGTTCGTAGCCGACTAAATTGTCTATGGACGCTCGGATGAAGCCGGCATGAAGTAAGGTTAATGTCAAGCGTTGCCGCTAAAGTCTCAGACCAAGGTAGACCGTTGTGCCAGGTACTACAACTACCGGGTTGAAAAATACCTGGGCACAGTAACCGTAATCACGGGTATCTGCAAATAGAAAGATAACGGGGCTTGTACCAACACGCTAGGTAAACCTACTGCTGAGCTTAAGGTATCTAGACTCATGCTCTTCGTATTGTCTCCTTAGCCCAGGTAATGGTGTCCTTGAATGAGAGCCTTTAACGAGAATACATCAGCTCGTTTTGACAGATCCGGTTTGTCTCTTTCAGACACCTTGCTTGGTGCAACTTTAGCTGTAAAGCCGCCAGATTCGGATGATTAGTTGGCATAAACGGATCAGAGGACCTCTACGATCGTTCTTGCTGTGTTGTCATCGTGCTCACGAGTACCGCCTCTTTAACCGAAGGGGATAATCAACTCAGAAGTAGTGGCACCCAAGGGACCGAGAAGAGGCCGTCCGCGGAACGTACCGAGACTAAAAGACAATAAGAGCACGGGAAACACTAAGTAGCCAATGTCCAGGAAGTATAAGTGCCTAGGTTCCCGGCCGAAAGTAGATGGGCGATATCTGTATACTTCGATATCGAAACATCTAGGCGCTAAGTAGGGGCGGGTGGCAGCATGCCCACGGAACGCAACTTCATCAAGGTCTAGAGTAACAAAACAAACAAGTGCGACCATGCCCATCTCCAGGTCTGATTCTATGAAGTAGTAACTCGTAATAAGGACGGTGTTGATCAAGCGTACCAGTTATGCTAGGCTTGTTACTCAATGGTTGCAAAGGCTATAGGAAGGAACCTTTTTTTTTTTTTTCCCCCGGCTGTCCGTCGACCAATATGTCAGATCTTCAGGGACCCAAAGATCCTTCGAGGCTCAGGAGGGAGGCTGGGAAAAAGAACCCTCCATCATGGACCGGAGGCCTTGTACGGCCCGCGCAAATCGAACAGGTAAGCAAGTAATCGTGTTGCTAGGCTCCTGACGTCCATATCGAGCACGTTGCTACTTGGGCTCTTCAACAAGGACGATATTCTCTACCCGAGTCTTTTAGCTTCACTATCACCATTTCTTCTCTGTACGCCGTAAGAGCTTTCCTTATCTCACGGCCTCGAATCCCAGCTCACTTCAACCCAATCCAGCTGAACCGCTAAAGACACGGCACTCACTCCGCGACATAGAACGGACAACCTCCCAAACCTGGATACAGCCTCCACATACCTACCCTCGTTCCTCGTACCAACAGTAGTTACGAAACCCCTCCCTTCATCCTCCCCGCTGGCCTTCTCGCCACGGCAACGGCCGCAGTTGTGCAGGGGCCTATGTCGCTAGCCTAATCCACGCCTGTAAGGTCCTTCACACCCAGCGCCGTGGCCCGTTCATAGATGCCGCGGTATATTAACCCGGGATGCCCTGCTAGAGACTCCAGATGCTTCAGGTGCAATACGTAGCGCAGTGTTTCGATGCGTGTATCGGGTGGCGGGACGGGCCTGGGGAGACGTGCCTGAGCACGGCATCCAGGGGAATTATGTTGCGCTAGGCAGCGCAGGATGACGGCGAGTACATACGAGGTCTGGACGTGTTAGGGATACGGGGAGCAGTCGAAGGGACCAGATAGGTGAATTGTTGTATTGGCTGTTGTGTCTTTTTCGAGTCCGGTCTAGATATTCCCCTTCGTGGCGTCTCCCAAAACTACAAGCTCTGGGCGTCAAGAACGCTATGAGCGTCCATAAAACGTCTGTGACGGTAGCCCATTAGCCGCTGCTAGTGTACCGTTCTTGCCTTGCACCGGTCGAAAGCGTGACTGATAAACCGGACGGCGAAGGCCGATTTATTGCCATGTCTTAAAGTTCTCCCACCCCCAGTACCCAAAGAGCTCTCCCTTATTTGACAATATTGGCGTTAGCAGGTCGTTGAAATCCGCCATGTATCCCGAGTAAAGTAGAGCCCTATGACATCACGCGCTCTGCCAAAGTGTGTTTGGCCTCCTCTGTTGCCCGGCCGACTCACTTAGATTGTATATTTATGCAGTCAAAGCCATTAGTCGGACGTGGTAGTTAGCATCCAAGGCTTCGTGGAGCCGACTCATTCCATTGTCGGTCCGCGAATCACAACATATCACATTCACCTCCACGGACACCGAGACTTCCCAGCACCACTCGAAGTTAGAACAACCATCATCCCACCCATAACCATATACATAGCTACCCCAATTTCAGTCACAGGCGGGATGGCCTGCCGTACAACCATGCCACAAGAATTAATCAACCGGAGCCCGTCATATAAACGCATAAGGTCATCATCTGTAATTAATTCAACGCTAAGCAAAAGCAAAAAGGTTTCCGGGGCGCCATGGCCTACAGGTATGTATCAACACACAGAAAACGGCGCCCGCCCGGTATATCCCGCCTAGAGGGGCCCAACAGACGGCCTTCTCACACAAATATTTTAGGTCGTCCCTGCTTTCCCCAACTCTCCGGAGGTGTCCCGTCCGACGCCTCAAACGCCGCACGGTGGTGTGTGTGAAGTGAGAAAAAAAATAAATGGACCTGTCTCGCAGTCCTCTTGTGGTAAAGAGTCCGATCAGTTTCGGACGATATATCCCTTTTCACCCCTCCCTCTAAACGCCGGAACCGGAACTTTATCGTAGCCTATGAAAACCGCATCCCTCCCTTGCTCCCTCCCATAGACGAAAAAAGGAAACCCAGTATTCCTAAATATAACACAGTGGAATAGAAGGAATAGGGTAGAGATCGCTGAACGAGTTGTCGGAGATGCCTCGCTCAAAGTGGTTGGTCCCGTCGAGTCCTCCGACATTCAACAGAGGTGGATCGAAAATCCACCCCTATCGCATAATGGTACATGCATAAAAAGGCCCCTGTCGTGTCCCATGGACATGGGTATCATTATCGTCGCCGCGTATAAGTAGTTGTTCTTCGTCGCTTAGACTTGGTGCTCCTCTTTGTCGAACTTGTATTACTATTAGTAGTCTCCTCTGTGGCGGCGTCGCCCCCAGTTGTAGACGCCGTCGCGGTGATGCTCTCCTTGTTAAGCTCGACTCCCAGGCCCTCGAGCTCGTCCTCGTCGATGTCGGTCAGCTCTTCACTGAGGCTGCGGACCGCATCGCGTCCCGGCCACTGGTCCCGAACAGCCGAGGTGCCCTCCGGCTCGAAGTCCCTCAGATACCACGGGATACCGCCTTCTGTTAGGGTGTCTGAGTGCTGGCGTCCGAGGCTCCCGTTCGACTGGGGCGGCGTCGGAGGTCCTGACTGTGGCGGTTGTTGAGAGGTGGCTTCGAAGCCGTTTGTGGCTGGTGGTGTGTCCAATGGCGCAACGCCATTTACTGTTGCCGCATGCGGCTTTGGACTTATCGCCCCCTGTTCAATGTCCGCAACTGCATTCTGGGGGATCGAGCCATCCTCGATCTTCACGTCATGCTCGTGATCGGCGGTTTTAACCTCAATATTTGCAGAACCGGCAAGATCCTGCTCCTCGCCATCCGTCATCGTGGTATCGGCTGGGACACCATCGGTTTCGGCGGCGTTAACCTCGTCATCTGCACCACCCACCGTAATCTCCGCAGCCGCAGCGTCTACCATGATGACATCCTGGCTGTGCTCACCCTCGCCTTCTCCTGAGGTGGTGGCTTGTTTAGCGGGTCGAGCTTCAACAGCAGCCTCCATCATCTTCTCCAACTCTTGCTTCAGGGTGTTGAATGATCTGTGGCTTGCATCTGCCTCTAGGTGTAGTGCAGTCTCTAGCAACGGCTGGACTGCCTTCAATATCCTCTTACCGAGCTTCCTCCGGTCGCGGATATCTGAGAAATCACTCTTGGGCAGCAGGGTCAAGGCCGTAGCAGACTGCTGTGGCTCTGATTGCGGTTCGGGCTCAGTATTAATACCGCTGCTGATGATACTGCAAAGGTCGCGAGCAAATGGCAAGGCTGTGGTATAGAATCGTTCCTCAAGCCTCCTTTGCAACTTCACCAGCCCCTCATGGAAGAGGTTCTTATCTAGCCTGAGAATTAAAGTTAGTGGTGAAACGGCATGGGCGAGAAAATGGCATGACTCACGCAATAGCCTTCTCCACCACGGCTGGGAGGAACTTGTGGACAGGAAAGTAGCATGTATCGACGAAATCCTGTTCCAACTCGGCTGCCTCGAGCTTGTTACGCTCCCTCTCGACGACCTCCCCAGACATGGTTTTCAACTGCTCGAGATCCTTAATCAACATATCAGCAAATTCGACTCTCCTAGTCAGTCGCGCTTTGCCGACCGGGCCCATGGCGGCGAAGTTGCGTCGCGTGAGCTCCATCGAGGAGAACGACTCCATCTGGAGCTGAAGGCGCTTGAGAAGCGCAGCCCCACGTCGCATCTCACGCTTCAACGTCCAGTATCGGCAAGCATCGCTGATAAACTCCTTGCGCTTGAGGAAAGTGAAGCGCTGCAGGGATGCTTCGACGGTTTCGAAGACGGCCTGCGGGATGACAGGGGCTCCGGAGGGCAGCTTCCAGATAGGTTTTCCGGGCTGTCCCTTCTTGTCTCCCAATACAGCAGAGAGCTTTGCGCCTGTCATCTGAGATTCGTCTGGAGGATGCTCTGTCAAGGCGTTTCGATGTGTAGCCGCGAGGACCATTGCGGACGCCTGGTTGTTGGCCCAGATGCGGCCGCGCATCGTTTTCTTGTAGAACTTCTTGGCGTTCTTGGTAGCTTGGACTACATCGTTCTCTTTTGCGTATTCGGAGGGGCAGTGCTTGTCACACAGCGCCTTCAGGTTCGTACCCCCATCGAGAACATCTAATGCACCCGAGCTGTTCTTCATTCGCAGGAATAGACGGGCACGACGGGCGCATGTGACGTGGAACGCCTGGTAGCATGCCTTGTTGCCACATTGTATGCAAGCTCCCATCTGCTGATTGCATATGTAACAGGTCAGCTTCCAACGACTCTTCGGAACCTTCTCGACGTCCATAACGGGTTCCATGAAGGTGTGGTTGCCGAGGGTCACCTCGGGTATCCACATGGCACACAGGAGATGAGCCCATTTGGATGAGTTAGTCTGCTTGAATGCGCCATCAGAATTAGGGCAAAAGATGCAGGTCTATCGTATGTCAGCAGACGTTGTGATCAACGTGCGGGGACCAGGGACGACTAACCGGGATACCACGGCCAATAAGCTGGCATTTTCTACAAAGCCACTGGCCCTCGGGGATAAATGGAACACCATAACACTCTTGGTGAACCGCGAGGTCGCAGCCATCACAGAAAACAATTGCATTGGTGTTCTCGCAATCGCCATCGTCACAGATGGCGCATTTGCTATCCTGCTCTTCTCCTGCTTGCGGCTCTCCGTTAACAGCTGCAGCAGAGCTGGACCGCGGCCGATGAGTCTGCGGCGGTTTGGGGTTGGGTTTCGGGATCCTTTTCTCCAGGGCATGCCACTCCTTCTCGATCTTCGTGATTGTAATCTCAAAGACCTCACGTGTGACGGCATTCAAGCCTTGTGATTTTCGCTGTGCGTTGTATCCCTCCAGCCACATATCATCCTGCTCATCCATGTCATATTCGACGCGGCCAAGAACGTTTGCAGGGTGTTGGGGCAACTCGCCATCAGCCTTTGCTGCCGCCGCGGCATGTTCGGCTTCATCTTCAGCATTATAGTCAGTTGCCTTGATCAATCTGCGCTCGGGCCGAATATAGTTATCGCTTTCCTGGTATCCGACGTTCATCATAGCCTTGTCGACATATCGCGCTTGCCCAAACGTCTTGCTCTCGAAGAGCGCAATCCGGTTAGTCTTGCGGTACTGCGGCTGTTTCAAGTCTAGGCGCTCTTTGGGAGTCTGGTTATGGATGGGGAGCACGGTAGGTGCCCTGGGTGGGATTCCAGACTCGGAGCGGGTAGCATAAAGCGAGTCACGCGGCGCCCTACTGGTTCTTCTGACTCTGGAAGGGGTTCCTGGAAGTATGCCTAGGCCCGTCGCTGCCGCGACGCTTGGCTGGACGGCGGGGCCATCCATCTGAGAGGCGGATGCGCCGTTCTGATCCTTGACAGGACTGCCAGCGTCGTTGATTCCGTTATTGGTATTTGTCGTCAAGGATGGCGTCCCAGGCATCGATTTCGCGGTACCGTCAACATCCTCGGCATGGAAGATCGGGAACGTCGCATCAATATCAAGGTTCGGGTGGAATTCTTCCCAGCCACGCTCTTCTCTCGGCTTGTACCCCTCGCTCTGGACGACGGCAGCAGCGACGGCAGCTGCCGAGCTGATTTGCATTTCGTCATCATCGTCGGCTCTAGTGGATATACGGGTACGGGTGCTACGCTCGCGTCTAGGGTATACAGAGGGGGAGGCGGAGTTGGTGACGATCGGTCGTGCTCTCTGGCGGGTGGTGGACGGACCAACCGTATTCGGTCCGTCATCGTTTCTATCGACGAACCTGCCACCGCCGCCAGGGCCGCCGGGGAAGTATCTCCGCTTCTTCAGAGGAGGCTCGGTGGCAGCTGTGATGCTACCATCCCTGCTTGGGCGCAGGCTGCTAGAGGTGATTTTCTGGCGGCCACGGACGCGCGAGGTAGCTGATGGTCGCGGTGTTCTGGGGCTAGGTGCCATATTATCCAGAGGCTAGAAAAGCGATCGGAATAAGGGAATATTGATGAGGGATCAGTGTCGTCTCAGCGCGTCGCAAGGAGGAAACGAGGAGGGACGGTTTGCGGCTGAGATCGGCAAACAGGCATTGGAAATGGACTGTTATATGCTGATTGAAGGGGATCTTTCACAGAATCACAAGATACGTCGGCGCGTCTCTGTGCGGCAAAGAAAATTTGATGATGGTGGAGATGAGGAGAAGACGTCGTCGTTGTGAAGGAGAAGGGCTGCAAGAACGCGCTGTGGTGAGGTTGTTCTCGTGATATTACACTAGACTATTATTGGACAAGTGCGGAGTGGTTGGGTTACGTAATCAGTGCCTCCCCCACTTCGCTTCCGGGCTTACGGCTAGCCGCACTTTACCCACCAACATTTTGTTATGTGCACACACAATTCAAGGTGTGCACATGATGTCATTAGTTCACCAATTGAAAGCCACAACGCTCCCGAAATCACAATATGCACACAATATGGCAACGGTAGGTAATAACGTGATATTATTTAGGAAGCTAGACTATAAGATGCAGGTACCTAGATACCGAAAGCGGTAACCCGCTGTACATGCGCATTATTCTATTGGGCACCCTCCTAGATCCGCCGTTGCGATCGTACCTGCCAAGGTCAATATATTCCGGGGACTCCGCCCAGCGCCTACCTTAGCCTTGATTCATCCCATTGTCTCTCTTTTGGAAGGTGATCTATGCTGGATAGACTTCTTTCACAAGGATCGGATCTCCTTGCGGCATCATTGCCTCTCCGTTCTTTTCTTCTTTTCTACTGCTACCGGCGCTCTTTTGCCGACCATTTTATTAATAGGAGACCTTTCGATCTAGTATAGGAGTGAGATCTACATGAGATCTTGTTTATACTTCGGCGCGCCAATCAGACATGGCTACGTAACAAACCGGGACCAGTACTCCACACGGAACCGACTCGGCGTGGGGCGTGAAGGCCAAACTCCAATTCTAGATTCAGCCCTACGAGCGGGTGGCTCTGCTGTCATACCTTTTGATTAGTTTTAGGGTCCCGGTCTGGGCCTCGAAAGCTCCAAAGGCCCCTTATCTCGGCAGGTCTAAATTAATCCGAGGCGGCCTTGTCCAATCCGCCCATACTTACATAAATAGCATACATGAGTGCATCATATTGGACCACTTTGCTGAGCTGTTGCATACGTAGCTGCCGCCTGCATATGTGCGTCACTTCTTCGTCAATGGGTCATCTTTTGACCGACTCGTCAGCATTGCAATCTATTTCGCTGTTGCTGAATGGTTTTGTCGTGCCGTATTTTGCGCACCCCTATCATTACGGCCACACTTCGCCAGGATTATCGCTCAAGGGACAACGCATTTGTTAGGCTATGCGAAAATTTGCTTAAGGCGCTCATGCCTCAAATGACCTCAAATTGTCATTGTAGCAGACTCCCAACTGGCATCACTCCAACGAGCCCTTCCGCCAGTTCAGTGCGCACCGGCGAATCATGCTACTGTCCGCAGTCTTCCAGCCCCAGTCAGGGGGTGACGCTAGAAACCTGCATGATTTTCCATGTGTTGTATGTCTGCGCAAATCATTTGAAGGGCCACAACGAACCCTCAATCCCTATATTTAGCATTCCGTCAAATGATGGGGCAGAATGTACCACCTGGTCTTGAGCTCTCACAGGGAAGTCTCGAGTCAAGGCTTTTTGATAGCTATGGACAGGCTGTTGCTGCATCAGTTTTCAGTATCAGTCCAAGCCGACATGGCTAGCAGTGGTACTACGACCTCCTCGGATCGAAATGCCTCTACCCTGATAGAAGTTCGTTTATTTTTTTATTGGAATTGGAAAACTGCGGATTAGAAACACGCCCTACAACACCTTTTCCCAAAGTCCAATTCTCAGAACCTTCTACTGTCTTGTAGAGGATCAGGAAAATCCGTCGGCCCCACCGCCAGCGATTGGGAATGAGGCGGATCCGGGGATCTGGTCAACGGGTCGCTTTTTGAAGTCAATCCAACTACTATTGCACGATTTACCCTGATAGCCATGGCCATGCCAGAAAAAGGTGGCAAAGACCAAAGTTACTCCTTCCGGCCTTCGTTTCCGCGATTGTTTCCTTAGGGCATAAGTAGTTTTTCTCGCGGCCTGAATATTCCCATATGGGCAGTTTTTCATAGTCAGAGTAGCTCTGAGCATGCTGACGGTCGCTAGATGTTTCCTTATCGGCGCCGAGGGTTTGGGGTGATGACAATGTCGGAGATCACCCATAGAAAATCCCGCTAGATGGCCTTTTCCATTTCGGGCTTTGTTCAAGCGAATTTCGCCCCGATGTCCCAATTTCTGCGATCTGTTTCCATCCGACGGTGATGAAAAATATTCAGCCTGGGATCCGTCCTTCTTGAGCCTCTTCGGTTTGGAGATACTGCTCTAGTGTGAATCTTCTCATCCCAGAACCGCCGGCGGGACGAAGAAGAAGCGCTAGCTTACTCATTGGCGGAATGAGCCCTAGCTCAAACTGTTGACATTTATGAGACCAAAAAGATCTAAGCTAAAAGGATATTCCAGGTCGTTCGATCACTCTTACTTCATGTGGTCTTCTCCTGTACTCCAACCCTTGTTCTTCCGACCTGTCCATACCTACGCCGATCATGCTCCTGTACGACATTGCTATACCAACTAGAAAGCGCGAAAGAACGCATGGCATGTGTCGCTCCAACCTTGCTTAACTTGGCCTCGCAGGCTCACCCTCCTCCTCCTCGAATGGCTTGTAATATGGTCACCCGCCCGATTCCAGGGCCGCCGCGATAAACGTGACCTCGGGCTTTCCTCAGTGATGCAGTAGCCCTTACAGACATCTTTATCAGCACAATATCTCTTGAGAACCCGATCCGCGGCCACCGAGGCCACCGAGGTGAGGAATATGACCGCATCGTCCTCGTGCTCCTTACTCGAAGCGACGGCCCAGAGCCGCGCCAGCCCAGTCCCGCAGAGAAGCATCAGGAAGGTCTGGTCCCCGACGATGGTTAGCTCGCGGCGGTAGTAGGCCTTTCCCTCGAGGTCTGATCTGCAGGAATCGCGGCCGTCTTTCCGTACGCTTCCTCTCATGGCAGCGACGCTGCCGGCCGTCGGGAAGTCTGGGAAGTCCGGGACGTCGCAGACTGCTATGTGGGTAAGCGTCGCGGACGAAGAAAACCCCGTCGTGCTTGGCCTATTGGAGGAAGGAGAAGTCGAGCTTGTCGCGCGTGTGGAACCTTTGCTGGTAGTGGGCTGGCCATCAGATTGTCCGGGAAGAGTCTTGCGGTGCACGCCCCAACGGCCATGAGAAGGAGAAGGATGAGTCGCATGGTGCTTTAGATGTGCCTCATATCTTGATGTGGGTGCTGAGGAAACCGGGTTCAGAGCAAGTCGAGGTGCAGATGCTGGGAGGGTATTTGAACAAATGTCTAACAAAGCACAACACACGCGAAGATCTTCTCCTCACTTGCCCAAACTACCAACTCGAGGCATAATGAAGGCCATGGGTGTTATGTAGTTGCCGATTTAGCCACAGACTTACGACTACATGCGCTACGTACCGATTCTACTTTATCCTGGATGGGAGTGCTGGCTTCGTCCAACATGCCTAGGGAATGAACAAAGAGACCAACCGACGACCTCGCATGCCAATACAACTCCAGTACCAGGATAATTACAGCATTGATCACGTTCAATTCAGTTATTCTCTATTCGCGTCTAGTTAGGTTGGATCGGGATGTCCAACTGCCATGCGAAACACAATAGATTTCCCCCCCGGCCAGCGTCCATACAATCACCCTACTCCTTTTGTCTTTCCCCGCTCAGTGTTCCCGCATAGAAGTTGAAGCCCAGAATTCATTTGTGTCAGGATATGCGAGATACATCTGGGCAATGCATTATTATAGTTGATACTAGCCCTAATGGCGTTGTCCGAGCCATACTCCACCAAGCTATTAGAGTACTCGAGCTCTAAGACATGCTTACACCTGCTAGAACCACAACAAGGAGAAACCCTATCATCACTCACATATCCATTTGCCTGTATTTTATGCGAAGCCATCTCGTCGAGAACTCGGGGGATAATGTGTCCAGGAAACAAAACATGCAGGCACGTCGTGCGGCAGCAGCGGCTACGACATTGTGTACTCTTGGATAAACACGCACAAGATACTAAGGCGGCTATTCTATAATTCTAAGGTTTAGTAGCATTGTTTTCGTATCTTGCAGGTTGACGCCTGCCCGCCAAAGGAGACACCCAATATGCCCACCCCATGTCACCGTCCGGGATCTACACCGGATCTATGACTCTGCAGAATCGCTTCTCTCGCATGCCTTATCTGTTCCTTCTGCGGAGCAGCACGAGCCGTTTATACCAGATTCCTAGACATGCCCTGGACTGCATTTGTCAGAAAAAGGGGCGCGGACCAAGAAGTTCGTACTTCTTCTCATGCCACCCTAACAGAGCTGCGATAACCTTAGAGACTCTTTAGAGGTAAAACTCCAAATTTAAGAGGCACCAGAAAGAAAAAAACCGGAATGGAAAGGGGAAATCAAAGCTTTAAGTCAAGCAGCCTTATGTAATAGCCGAATGAGATTTGTAGGTTCCTATAGGAAAGTAGTACCTATCACGGGGATAGACTATGCTACTTGTCGAGCTCTATCAACCACTCGATGAGACGGGTGCCATAGCACTTTAACACCGTCGTATACACAACGAAGAGCAAGCATGGTACGAAGCGGATGTCGAGGTTTGTGAACTGTGTAGGCTTAGTCCATGAGCCATTGAAAGGGGTCGGACGTGTTCCATATGAAACGAATGCCAGCAGGTTCTGAGATTAGAAGGGTAATTCCGAGAGATAGGGCTAGATTCGAATATTCAGTAAGGGATATGACTGACCGGGATCAGTGATTCTCGGATCGGTCATGTAATTAAACTTTCGAGCTATTTGTTCTTGGCAGGATATCGCAAAAAACACATAACTAGATGGATAAATAGTGATGAAAGAGTGGTTATAATTCCCCGTCCGGTTATGATTCAACCCCCTACCCTCTCTCCGTGGAAATAGCTGGGGCATCTCAGCTTCATACCGCGAATGGACAAACTGGTTCTGTTTCTAAAGCAATAGCATTGCTCTTAACTACCTTCGTATAACCCTGTAGAGGTAGTTCTAGGAGGTTCGCATCCCCGAGGATACCTGTAACTCCCTTGTAGCCTCTGAGTCAAATTCCTCAAGTACTTCGAGAAGGGCAGGAAAGGACTATTGACGATCGATCCGGACCATGCAAAGCATGAGGCATTGGCACTCTATAGCACCCAAACTTTGTGGATAAGGGATTGGAGAGATGAGGTCTACAAAGAGGAATATAAGTGATCGCCTTTTGACGGGACACGGGACCCCTTCTAATTTTAGACGCAGGCTGAGTGTAATTACTAATTGCACAGCATTTCCCCTTCGTTTTCCTCAGTCTTCGTCTGTACTTGTACACTCTACGATGCTTCATTTCTCTACTAAGGCTTCCCGAGCCTAGATTTATCTTTGATAAGGATGCATAGCCATTTGTGTTATATCCACGATTGGAAAATTGCTATAGCCGCGAGCATATATAACTGAAGCAGTTCAGGAGCCACCGGGACCCTACCATCGAAATGACGACTAAAAGTCTGGTGACATTGTACGGAGAAAACCGTACTGCTCACCATCATAAATCCAGATCGCATGATAAACATATTTCCCATTATGTGAGAGTCCGTAGATGGGTCTCGATAACACCACCGGCCACGAAAATAGCAGTGCTGTACCGGCCCTGTCCACAGAAATGCGACACGCGATCTGGGTAGTCTCCTCAAAGAGACACGACCAGCCGTATAGCTTCTCGGCAAGATAACGCAACAGACACGATCTTACACGGAGTGCCGTACACACAACAAACAAAGCCACACAACTCCTGTGACGTACCTACATACGGATCCTGTCTACACCGGCTGCGGCCGTACCAAGGAGACAGACACCGCGAGACAGACGAGGTACTACGGCCGTAAGACACAACTATAGCAATAAGCTTATTTTCCCGGGAAACTTAGGCTTGCTTTAAGAAACCCGGTGTCCCAAACTGCCGGAGACACTCGCCGCGTAACGTGTCATGTGGCGGAGCGGATGTTGGTCCCGATAGAGGAAAGTCTCGTGTCACACGCCCGAGGCACCTGCCTGGTACCTGAGCTGGGAATCCGTGGAACGCCCCGTCGCCGGTGCGAGATGAAGCACGCACGGGGGACGAAAGGAGGAAACTCGGACGATGACGAAGGAGGTACGGCCGGCGGACACACAGACGCACACCAAAATTACACACACAGAGTCGGAGAACGGTTGCTAGTCACATGGCTAACGTAGTGGGAGTACTCATGTCACGTGGGACGTGCCGGTGGCTTGTAAGAGGGCACCGTGCGTAAACCGGTCTTTGACCTCGACATCCTTCGGCCTAACGTTTCTTGTAATTGTACTTAGGTACAGTGAGAACTCTACAGAATTTTTGTAGACTTGAGGCCGCATCGCGGCAGCACTCCTAGGAGTTAGATGGAAGGCAGGTGCGATCCGGGACGCTATGGCTTTGCTGAGCCTAAGAATAGGTTAGGTGTCTGAACCTCTTAAGACATCGCCTATCTTAGAAGGCCCGGCTGCGAGATCTTTGAGCCTTGTGCCGCGGAACGAGTGAACTTTCAACCATGTGTACGAGGTCTTGCTACCGGTATGTGCTGCGGTGCTACAACCGCTCCCTGCATATGTTGATCCTGTGTGCTCACTTATCTGTGGTGGCGTATATTCTCCTTGGAGACACCGAGGCATTTGTGGAGGCGTGTACCTGTTGCTCTCTAGTGTTGGAATCTAAGCTCGCGGTACAGTGATCACAAGATCATGCGGCCTGCCCTCCCTTTGACGGGACCCTTACAGGGAGTGGGGTACTTATTATTAACTGAGTTCGTCGGATGGCAATATACCTAACGACCCCGAGTATAACGAGTCATTACATAGGTGAGCACCGAAATATGGGAGTTGAGAGCAATTTCGCCTCCAGCTTGCCGCTGTCAGTCCGATTTCCGGGACCGGCGAGCCAACGTGGCTACGTGTGGTCGGTCCGGAATTGAAGTCCCTCAAGTAAACGTGGTACAAATTGGGATCTCGCATGGGCTGAATATGCGCCTGCAATAGCAGTTCCCAACGGTCAACTTACCTAGGGGACCCCAGTTAATGGACACTCTGTCGGCTGGTACCTGTGACTGCCGATCTATCTCGGCTACAGATGGAATACAGATGGATGTCACACGGCATATGTCGAAGCAAGGCGAGACAGAAAGGGCCGGACCGGACAAGAACCCCTGTAATGGACCCTGATGGGCGAGCATCGCATAGAAGGCTCTATACGTAGGGGAGGAACGAGATCATCGTCATATACGCCTTCTGGTAGGTACACGGGAGTGATTCGGGAGCAAGATTATGTACTCGCCTTACCGTTGACGGTTGGCTCTCGCGGCCGCCCCTGCAGTGGCGGTAAAGCAGAGGTGGCGGCGGCGGCGGTGGGCGGCGTGGTAGCGAGGCGTTATACCCCAGGCGCGGGTGACCTATTGGTGTGCGTCCCCGTTCGCCTGTGCCCAGGACAAAGGGTCCTGTCCTGGGGTTGTTCCTTATCATTAAGCGGAGTCCGGGGTCGGCCGCACATGTCTATTCGCCGACGACCGGCGACGAGAGACGTCTGACTGGTCTCTGACAAGAGGAAGATCATCCCCACGTGACTGAAGCGAGCGTTTCGAAACCGAACTGAACCCCCCGTCGAATCCCTGCCCATGCCTCAGTGCTCGCCTCGTTGGCCGGCTGGTGGATAATGTGTAATGTGCATGTACGTAGGGACCTTTTTGTATCTTCCAATAATTTTTTGGACAGGGGAAGGCGCTTTGGGACGGTGATCACCGGCGGATCACCGGCGGCGGGGTATATCTGATGAGAGATCTGGCAGGCAGGGCAGGGGAATCCTGACATTCCTTCTTTCACCGCAACGCCTGTACTTTCTTTGCAGAGACAAACTCACGTGGAAATGGGGAAGTAATAAGCCTACCGGAGAGACGGCACAGTGGCGTGATCTCGAACGTTCGGCACTTGCGATATTTCTCGCAATGATCTGACCTGAACCCGCCCAGAAACAGTGTCTGTCGCACACGCTTGCTGCAACACTGCACGCCATCAATCTCATCAACATAAGATGGCGGACAGACAGGGAAATGGCGGAGAGAGAGAGGAGGGGGAGGGGTAGGATACCCACCGTACATTGGACCCTTAAGCCTTGGTTGAATTACCCTAGAACCCGCGCCGCGCAAAGAAGAAAAATTTCGGCATCGCAAGCGCCTGCGCAAGACAAGGCAATGCAGCAGGAGATGTCAAGGCGGTGTGAAATCTTCCCGTCTGGCAGGCCTATCGTTTGCGCAGGATTCGCCCAGCATATGGCGCGGCGCAGCCGAAACGCGGTTGCTAACCGAACCAACCGTGCTCCGGCTTACTGACTGATGAACGTCTCCCACATACGTACATACCGGCCCGCCCTCGCTGCCTCAGATTCCGCGCCAAGCGATTGTGTATAGCTGGGTGGGGGTTGATGGTCTTAGCGCCTGATAGGCCCGGTAGTGAGGGTGATGATGAGAGCTGGCGGGGTGGTACGAGTGTGGAGGTGCCCCTCGTCGACTCCAACAAGAAAGGACGCCAAGAAATACGGGTGTGGCTGGAGTGTTTTTCTTTCGGTCTATTTCTCGGAGGGCTGAAGGGCTGACGGGTTGTTGCTGGGGAGATTCCCGTCTCTCTACCCTCCTCTGCCGCACTACTACATCAATGCATGGTGTGACCATCAAGACGACAGACAATTTTTGTCAAAGCAGCCGCAAATAGCGCCACTGAATGAGGATGCCCAGCCTCCATCTTCGCGTCTCCCACAAGGTACACTCGCTCTTTGGGACTCTATGAGCGACATACCACGTATTCTACGGATCAAATTCATTGTCTTCATCTGGTGGTGAAAGTTCCGCATTTAGCTTTTGAGCGACGTCACGGTGCAAGGGCCTCCCATGCGGTAGAGATCTCATAGAAACTGTTTGATCAACGAGATGGCACTTGGCTGCGACGCTGCAATGACCTCCAAGCCAGCCCATTGGTGGTTCTACTGCAAGCCATCTCGGCGATTAAAATACTAATTTAACCATGGAAGTTCGATATATTGGACCAATAGTTCCCCCAGGTGGGGACTCCTCGCTCTCACTACTATACGAAACACTTTCTAAGTTTAAGCCGTGGGGGATTGCCTTCTCATTCTCCACTGTATCCGCATCTCCCAGGCATATTACGTCAAATCACGCCCAAATGCCTTATATATACGGTCGAACATATACGCTGATTATCCTAGAATGCCGGCCAATCACCTACTGACTCTGGAGCTTCTACATTCTTCCTGTCGGTCCGCTATGCAACGCCACGAGCACCATGGCCAAGACACGACCCTGACCGTATTTGCGATGGAATGGGCATATAATCTCCTATTGCCTGTTCACGCTCCGTTGTTACGATTTCGAACAAGCTTTCCGCTGGATTTACTGCGCCTCTTCGTCGGCCCAGTGCTATGCAGCTCGGGCAGATTTGGGATTTTAGGCATCTCTTCGGAGATCTGCATGCCATCGTCAATGCCGTGAGTCTGGCGTCTAGGGCAGAGGAACCTATCGTCATAAGCTGCGAGCCAAACGAGTCTCCGTGACTGCTTTGCATTAGCAACCTACCGTACGTACGCAAAGAAGCGGACCAAGTCGTCATAGTTCAGCGGTGACTCTTCATGATGTGCAGGCCTGCGAGTGTTGTACTCTGCAATATGAGGCTATTTCAGACGATCTGGCTTCTACTATTGGACCACAAATCTTGCCGTGTGTGAGGAACTCCGCTATAGCCCATCCATCCGTATCGGTCTAAGATTTGTTGGAATCGGGATGGCTTTCGGGGTTTCCTGGCCGTTGGACGTGATACATCGTGCATGATGGGAGCTGCTGCCAGATTTCCTATAACCGTACTGATAGGCCCTGTAAGGACCGTAGTTAAACATTATAGACCAGATAAGCCCAAATACATCGCCGCGGCTCCTGCGGGAAGCCGTATAGCGCATAGTCCTTCTTAGAGGCTCGGCGATGAAACTCTAAGACGTCAACATGCTCCGTATGGAACTGGATCGTGGTTTATCTGTACAGATCGAACCATGTTTAGAAACTTCGGGACGATGCGGGTGAGGTCAGGAGTGGGAGATCGTGTTGTACATCACTACACATCACCGCTAGAGGCAGATGGGCAGCATGTACACGCACAAGAGAGGGGTGCCGGCTTAGAGATTAACCTATTCGCATGGGCAGAGGAAGGGGAATGGCCTCGGCGGCACTCCACTCCAACCTCATTTCGGAGAATGAACCAGTGATAACGAGGAAAAGAAGACAACTAGGACGTTTGCAACCCTAGAGTACCCGTGGCGTGGCATTTTTAATTTTGACATTGCGTAAAGGAGACGGCGTGGTGGGTTGATTGGGATCTAAAGATGTCATTGGGATCGTTGAAGCAGGATTGGCACATGACAATCTCTTTTTGTTGTGCCCTATGGATTCTGCTGAATAGGAATTGGCAATTTCCCCAGTTGGACTTTGCGGGTGGAGAAATGACATAATCATACGGGCCGGGCTAATCTCGGGGTCCCTTGGTACTGAATCCGGAAACAACCACAAGGAGCATTTCCAAAAAGCTGTCGGGCACCCGTCCTGGTCGGCAGTTCTTGCAATGTCACCGCAGATCGTGATGGTGATCACGAACAGTAAACGGCCGGCCGGAGAGATTGAGGCGGGAGTTCTGGATAGATTGGCAAGGACAAGCCGTCTAAAACAAGACCTACCCGGAATAGGGTCTTGAAGCCTTCCAAATTCGGAGTAGGTAACGCCTTCCCGGAGTGCTCATCCATGGCTTAAGGGTTCTTCCTTATATCCAGTCAGCTGCCAATTTTAGCTCTTTCAGCGGTTCGCGACGGTGTTGTAGAGCCGTAGTAGATCTGTGTCGAATGCGACCGCGAAGAGTTGACATTAGGATTCGGTAGGATTTCGGTGCAACACATTTTCGAGAGGATCGCAGGCTATTCATCTGCCGCCAGAAAGAACCATAGGCTTCTACAACGCTCCATGCCTTCTGGACGGTTTCGCTACATTAGGTGACATGCACTTCTCGGTCTTGGGTAAGGTTATGTGACACCAATGGACGCCCGCTGGATTGAAGAAGGGCAGGAGGAGGGGAGCCGGGGAGGGGCTCACAACTCGCTTGACAGGGTCCCTGTGAGCCTGTGGAGTGGGAGGTGGATATTGGAAGTGGATCCACATTGTGGGAGGGATCCCCTGGTTAGATTTTCTGAACGGCGGCATCTATAAAATGACGATATCAATCGACTACCCAGTTAGCGACCAATATACGCCGATTTAGAGGCAATGCCAATATCCGACTCGGAGGACTACAACCGCAAACACATGATTCTGTGTCAGGACTCGGTGGGTGCGACACAAAATGAAACGAGACTCGCCCCTCCCCAGTATCGTGAGCACATGATCAGCTGATGCGCAGTCACGCGAGCCTGCTTAGAAGTAATGTGCCAGCCAACTTCCATATAAAAGGGTCTGGTGGATTGGTTCGAGTGAGGGAGGTGGTTGAGGCGGCTGAGGTCAAACTAGTGACGCTGGCTTGTGATGCACAGGTTACTATCTCGGAGGCGAACTAACAGCAGTAGCAACAATTGTTGGTGGTCCGCGTTATCGCGTTACCTGCGATGGAGACTCCGATAGGTATATACTGTCTGATTGGCCAGTTTATCGCGATTAGGGACCCACACTCGGAAAATTGTTGGATCGCTGCCACTTCGTCCTTCGTCGGATATGGTACGTTAGTAGTACTAGTGGCCGTAATGTGTCTTTGGAAACCAGGCGTAAATCAACTATAAATTGCGAATAAGGCCGTGTTAGACACCCCCGAAGGTTTCGTCGTGCTCAAATGGAAACATGGAAGATGGACTCAGAGGCACATCTCTTCGTGTGGGGAATGATGGAATCGCCTGAGGACCCCGAAACTCGACGTTGACAAGGGTTGTTGCGCCCTTGGATGCTGTCGCGCATCTAGCACAGCTAGACATGGGTACCCGGTCGAAATTTCTGGATATCTATCTCGCTTCAATGCCCAGCTTTCATGCACGCGGCAAAATACGGGTTATGTCAGCAGTAGCTTTCATGTTTGAAAGAGGGTACCTCGGTCTATGAGTAGATTCTTTTGCTACGGGGAGATCGTTTTATTTGTTCTCCCCCAAAGAAGACGTCGACTTCACTCGGGGAAAAAGGGATGATAGAGAAAAATAAGGGATCAAGGAATATTACCTAACGTTGTCCTCATGCAGAGCCCATCGAGAATGACATCGATTGACTGGGGACCAGTTACATAATCTCTTAAAACAGCCATTACTAGTACTGATTAACCAAAACTGATCAGCTTTTTTTGCATGGTACAAGAAGCGCCAGCCATACCACTGCAAGTGCTAATGCAGCATGCCATTATTGGCTACATGCTTTGATCATATGGAACCTATTGGCTGCTCAAGCCAAGGACAAACCTGTGAGGCCGGTTCCCTCTGACCCTTTTCTGCCCATCCGTGACAATCTCATATGTCCATATCAGAAGCCAACACGAAATCATAAAGTATTGTGCAAATTGAAATCGAGAGATGCCCGATGTACGAAGAATTGCAGAATGGCCATTGGATATGACACTGAATATCGAATCATTTTTCCGCAATAATGGGATTATAATAAAGTGTTGGTTGTGTGTTCACAGGCTCCCTCGAAGGTTGAGATTGACCTTGGGCCGCTACTTGGCAAGTCTCTTGGGTACCCATCTCTCGTGCCCGCTGACATCGAGGTACCTCGTACTGGTACGACAGATGGAAGGCCACTGTAACTCAGGCCGCCCATTTGTTTTAGCTCAGAAATCCCTGTGGGTCTACCACTAGAAAATCCCACCCCCCGGCGGTTCTCCATCCAATCCACTCCATTCCGCCCAAAGCATCGCCCACCTATCGTGTAGTCTTCGTGCAGTGTGTCATTTTTTTATTTTAGTATTATACTCGCTCTGCTCCCGACCCTCGTCGCCTTGCAGCCTCCTCCCTCCTCTCCCTACATCTTGGTTCAACCCTAGGACCGTCTGGGTCGGTCGGTCTACACGATACACCACTCACTTCGCAAGTGTAGTGTTCCGAGTCGAGAGCCGGTGATAGTGCCTATCATCACCGTTATTCCTTTCTTTTCTGCCTGGTCTCCGAGGTCCCTCCCCCTTTCACGCACCTGCGATTTGGGACAGCTTTCTAAAGTTGGTGCTTCGCGAGCTTCATATTTGGTTCGAGAAGCCGGACGGAGAGATAGCCATTTCTACGGGCCTTGGCTCAGCTGGGTCGAAGTCGTACGTTCATTCTATCAATTTATAATTAAGGTGAGTTCGCGGCACATTCCCATCCTATCCTATCCCATCCCACCTCGCACAGAGAAAAAGATGACACACCTGGTCTTGTTTGTTACTTTCCATTCTGCTGCCTCGTGACACGGCCTTTCTCTGACCGAAACTCGTTGCCTTGCTGTTTTGCCCAGCTTGCCCCCCGTCCCGCCACGCCTTTGCATTGCCCGTGATTATTTTTGGCGCTCTTATCCCTGTCTGCCTGTAAGCGAATGTGCGATTTGTTATTGACAATGCTCTATCTACGACACTGGTCATATATACGTAAATCCGAACTTGATAGATTTGCGCAGTATCCCATTCCCTCACTACAAAGTCACGGCATACTGCCATATGTTACTCGTGTGCCCATATGTAATGAATCTTCGACAGGCCCTTCCCTTTTCTCTTCTATATCTCTCCTGTTTTAAGTCGAATAATTTGCATTTCTAGCTTATGCACTTTCTGGAGTGACCGTGCTTGACGGAGATCC
Organism: Monosporascus sp. mg162; assembly: GCA_004155945.1. Taxonomy (NCBI): domain Eukaryota; kingdom Fungi; phylum Ascomycota; class Sordariomycetes; order Xylariales; genus Monosporascus; species Monosporascus sp. mg162. Next base: position 22,437 of record QJNY01000320.1, read on the forward strand.
TCAAGTAGACAGCACTGACAGTTCGAATTCACTTAGAACCGATCCTGAGCTCACGAGTTGCCTATTCAACCGAAGACGACGTGGGGACACCGGCCAGCATAGTATTCTCCGCTGCTACATCGCTCGAACCCTATCTAGTAGACTCCGTAGTGCTGCTAGGTATATCTCATTGGAAAACACTGCAAAGTGCACCCTCTGGTACCTGCCCATGTATCGCTGAACATAGCGATGGATTCGGAAGACGGCGAGTTGTTCGTTAAGGTAGGGCATCCCCATATCATTCCTACCCGAGTCTTGGGTCTAATCTAACATATCTCCAAAGCAACTCGCTACATTTGTGCGGACACACGAAAAGGCTCTGGCCAACGCTTTACAACCTCGTAAGAATAGTCCAAGACATGGCGCGAGTCAGAGTGTCTCGGCCATCACACCCCCTAAGCCACCGGCCTCCTTACCCGAGCGTCCTTCAACCTCGTCGAGTTCGAGCTCCTTTGGCGCAGCTTTCTCACTAGGTGCCTTGAATTTTATGTCTCAGAATGTCAAGTCGGCCAAGCTGTCACTCACGCCACACCATTTATTCTATCTCCTGTCCCGGTTTGAAGAGCTGGGTATCGAGGTTGGGCCCATGAAGATCCGGCTGGAAAATTTGCATGACACCTCAACCGCATCGAATTACGTATCCTTTCTGAGCTCTTCCCAGCGTACTAAAAGTCGTAGCTCCGATGTAGGTTCCATACGGTCTGTCTCGAGCGTGCGAAGTGTCATGACAGGGATGTCAGCGCTGTGGGCGAGCTTAGGCATCGGTTCGAGTATCACTGCTGCCAGGACTGAGAAGCAGAAGGCTGCTCTTCAAGCCGATATGAAGTATCTGTACTCGGCCTTTACCAAGATACCATGCCTCCGGTTGGCGCCGGACTGGCGCGCGAAGCTGATTCGCGGCTACGAAGAGTTCCCTTTCGACTCGGCTGTTCCTCTCTATGTATTCAAGAATCTCCAATCCTTGGAAATATCCGAGATCGACTATAGGCAGTTCTTCGGCTGGGATCGTTTAGCGGAACAGCTTCGTTCTCTGACGCTGAAGCGTGCAAGCATCGAGGACCCCGCGGAAATCCTTATCGATATTGTCTTGGACGACATGGACAGGAGGCGGCGGCGCTCTTCCAAGACACAGCAGTCTCCCACGGGTGGCCACGCCCATGCGTCAAGCCCCCGACGAAGTCCGATAGCCCGCCAAGGAGAGTTGAACAGGACCTCTTCCGTACCCGGGTCCCCTAACCCGCGACGGGGTTCAGTTAGCGATTTTCAGATTGGCTCCATGAGCACAGAGTCCATCGAAAGCACGTCACTTCGAAACACTCGCCGGGCGTCCGTAGCCAGAATTGAGACCATTGAGGCGAAGTCACTTCCCAACTCAGCACGTCCCAGGAGTCATTCTCCCATCCGCCCTGGCACCTCCCGCCATCACACGACGAACAACAGAGGCTCTTATAAGGTCAGGCGATCTGGTTCTGGCAGTTCGCAATCGAGCTTATCCGATTCTTGGCACAACTCACGAAATGGTGTTTCGAACCTAGTTGCTGTAGATATCCTACCTGCGTCCAAGTGGCGGTTCCTAAGACATCTGAGCTTGGCCGACAACTCTCTGACTGTTATTAGTGCGGACAGCCTCGCTCCGCTGGCAAACACCTTGCATTCCTTGGACCTATCAATGAACCTATTTACACAAGTTCCTGACAACTTGTCGACACTGACTGCGCTACGCGCCCTCAACCTCTCTCACTGCATGATCGACTCCCTCAATTCTCTAGTTAGAAACCCGCTACCCGCCATTAGCGCTCTGAATCTACGGGCTAATCGTCTCCAATCTATCGCTGGAATCGAGAAGCTCTATCCCCTTGAGAGGCTCGACCTGAGAGACAACCGTCTGACGGACCCAATGGAATTGGCTCGCCTAACTGGGATTCCCGACATACGCGAGATATGGGTGGAAGGTAATCCGTTTACTCGGACTCACCGCAACTATCGTATAACAATCTTCAACCTCTTCCGCCACACTCCGGGGTACACAGAGGACATTGTCATTGACGCGTCTGGCCCGACATACTCCGAAAGGAAGTATCTCATAGAACGCGTGGCGATACCCGACGCTGTTCCCGTTGTGAAACCACCGGCGCCCGAGATTCCTGCTGTCGACGTGAGCAAACCAATCGTTGTCGCTGCTCCCAGGGAGCCTGCCGTTTTGCGTAAAGAGCGACCCGTCCGGCCATCCCCCAAAGCCGTAGCGAGCGAGGTGGACACGAGTTCTACGAGGCGTCGGCGGGCGCCAAAACGTAGGATTGTTGATCTATCCGCAAACGAATCTGCTGCAGGAGCGAAGCCCACTGTCGAAACGGCAACAGTGCGTGATGCTACTCCAGCAACGTCTAACTTTGATAACAATAACTACCGCTTTTCCCAGTCGCCAACAATACAGCAACCGACGTCAAATAACTTACCAGAAAGGACGTTAGATGGCGGCAGCGACACTTCCGATGTGCCCCGTAGCAATAATAGCATTGTCTCCCCCCTTTCGACGATACCTAGTGATGATGCTTCGCCTTCTTGGAAAGAGGCCAGAAATTGGAATGTCGATGGCGAAGCCTACCGTCATAAAATCGAGACCCTTCGTGATAAAGTCGGTAATGGCTACCTCAGCGTTGTCAACGAAGAAAGCTGGGGTTCATCGCGTCCGCCGACATTTGCGCCAGTCGATTTTGGCCTCCACCCAAGTCAAGTAGTTGCACGGACGCCCAGTGCACAGACAGTCCACAGCGGTGGCACATGAGGCCAAGCAAAATCTACGGATCTACGCTGGCATAGCGCAGCTTCCGTACTTTTTTCAGGTCGCAGTTGATTTGGCGGCATGACAACACCCCTTCTTGTCACCGACGTTTTTAGATATACCCATTATACCATGTTGCATTATGTTCTCTACCCTGTCATTTCACGTGGCATGAAGCATAGCGTCTAGGCGTTTCGGGAAAGAAGTCTCCAGCGTTTCTGTTTGGTATGATTTTTGGGTGGCATCATCGGCCGCGGCATGATACTCTCCCCTTAGACCGTGGGGACATCCGCAGTGTGGTTACGAAATCCGACTTCAACTATCTAGAGGACAGTGGTCGAACGGTCCGGTTATACAGACTCCGGCGCGTTCCATTGAAAAATGGGATTCGGTAGAACACAAGACTGAGGGCCAGGGTTTGAGGGAAGCATGAATGCACTGCGAACAGGGCTATTTCGTATTGGTTTTCTTTCGCCGGTCATGCTGCTGACCGTATTACTAGCATTTGAATGGCGTCTGGGATGCATCGCTTGTTTGCTTGCGGGAGAGTTGCGTAGACTCGCACTAGAGTGAAGAATGAAAGGGAGGGTCGTCCCCCGCCAGCGGGGTGGGTGATCTAATGAAAATTGCATTTCTGCATTGCAGTTGATTTGAGACTTGATAGGATGCATGGCATGTCGTGATAAGTGAAAAGTAAAATGAATGTGGTCGTACGTTTTCCCACATGAACATGACTTGTGTGTGTATTAGCAAATAACAAATGTTGAGTAGGACTTCGAGTTCCACCTTTGGTATGTGGACGGGGTTCCAGTATGCCAGTAATATGGATATATCTAGTGTAGATATCCGTCTTCGTTTTGTCGTCCAAACAGATATGCATAAATAGGGGAGTCGTGTCAGCAAGTGTGGCCTTAACTACTGACAGTTACACTTAGCTACGAATCCACTGGCTATACTGGGGTAATCATACGTACTAACTGAAAGGGAGCAAGCAGACGAAGACGGCGCGCCGTATATGCAAAGCGGCGCTCTTCGTCCCGGACGGGCGCCGGCGCTACCATGGTTCCGCGTATCAGCACGGCCCGAGGCGTGCTCCCCGGACGCGGGACACGAACCAGAGCACGCCGGGTTGTTGGGATGCCCGTGAAGGCCGAAATGGGCAGACTGGCGGGGCGCGCGACCTAGGTACGGCGGCGACACGTGCCCCCTCGCGCGCAGCGTCTAAGTCTACGTCTACCCGCAAAGTGTGCTTGGGACGAGTTGCTACCCGGACCCGGCCGTCCATTTACCCACGGGGACCGCGCGCTCATCGATGACTTGGGGGACCCGCACGTACCGGGATGATGAGACCGGATGGAGACAACGGGATCTCCGGCTCCGGCTCCGACGGCGGAGAAAGGAGGGGTGTGGAGGGGATGACGGCGCTGAAGAGGGTGGCGCCTGTCTGAGAGATGGATAGGCAGACGCTGCTGTTGATGGGATACCGTCCGGTATATATGGAACGGTCTCGTTGTCTCAGCGAACGCATGATCATGGATGGTAATTGGATATCGGTATGTTGCGGTGCGAAGTACAGGGGTCCTACAGAGCCAGGCATACCCGGCCAGGCCGAACCAGAGAACGACACGCCGCCCATGAATAAGCAAGAAAGTAGTCACACGCCGCGTTCCAGGAATCAGGGCTACCTCCCATCGGTGTCCTTTATGAGGTCAGTAAATGATGGCACACGTCTTACTCTAGTTCGGCGTCCTCCTGTCTGTGACATCCTGGGTAGCGTTCGGAGTCGTTTGATGTCTGGTGCGTAGAGTATAGAGGGGGGAATAAAAGTCCCGAAGGCTTTTGTTGGAGCTCAATTTAGGGGAGTTATCCATCACAGTAGGCGCCCCCTGACTAGGTCCTCCCCCTAGACTCGAGGAACGCTCCCGTGCCTCCTACGTATGAGGGGCTATCCACGGTTTGCTCTAGCGTCACGGCGGGATTAAGGGATCGACTACGAAGCGCGGGTATGCCATTTGTTCATTTTATGTCGCTATGTGTCTGGCCCGGTTGTTGTCCATATTAGACTCTCACTGGAGTAGTGCGCAGCAGCTCTCATGAACTACGAGCCAACAGCTCATTTCGATTTTGTACAAATAGCTCTTCGCACCCTTCACACCCGATTCCCTTGGGAATTACTAATAAGCGAACCTGAAGAGGAGTGAATCGCCATGTCTAAGCCGCCTCTAAGGTCTGTGCTATACTAGCCCACGGACTCCTTCTATATAGCAAGGTAATGGCACATGGCCCCGGGGGACCGCTTATCTCCGGGAAGCGCGCCAGTTTGTATCGTACAGCCCACCATCGGCTTGCCCCCCTTATCTAGATTGAGACGCCAATCTGACCGCGCCGGGATCTTCCTCGATCCTCACGATCCTATCTAGCGCGCGGCCGTCCTCGAGCGCGTAGGCCCCGGTGACGTCCAGCTTGTACTTGGCGCCGTTGACCTCGATAGGCACGAAGCCCTCGCCCGTCAGCCCCTGACGTATGCCGGCGAATATGGTCCCCGCGGCCCGGGCGCCGTCCCGGAACGGCGCCGTCATGAGGTGGTCCCTCTCGTACTGCTGGGCCTCCTTCCTGCGCCGCTCCTCCTCGCGCTTCATGGCGATCTTCTCGTACGGCGAGGGCTCCGTCTTCGGCGGCGTGAACAGCCGCGTCTTCATCACCACCTGCTGCGGCTCCACCCGCATGCGCTTCAGCGGCACGAAGGGGAACGGCGACGTGCGTCGCGCCCTGACCTCGAGCAGGACGGGACGCGCGGCGGATGCGGCTTTCGCGGCGGCTCCCGCGCCCGCCTTGGCGGACTGCGCGGTGGCGGTTGCGGCAGCGGCAGCGGGAAGCAGGGTGATGGACCGCACGATGGAGGCGGGCATCATGGCGAACCGCGTGCCGAGGGCGGCCATCATGAAGCCGACGGCGCCGAAGACGTAGCTGACCCAGAAGCTCGTGCCCTCGGGGACGTTGTAGACGTTGAACCACATGTTGACGCCCCCGGCCGTAACACCAAACAGACCCGCCGCGTAACTCGATATCAGAAAGGCCCTCTGTGGCGCTGCCTCGTACAATATCGTGGGGGTAGACTTGCTCGCGAGGTTCTGGGCGTAGCCTATCTGGGGAGCTTGTAGATTCCGGGCTAGAGCGGCGCCTGGTGAAGAAGGTTGTGTGGGTTTGGGCGTACTCGCTGTCACTTTGGCCTTGCCACTGGGCTTGGCGCACAGGCTACGGCTCGTCTTGAGACTTCTTCTCGTCCATTGTAATGGGGCTCTGCTGGTGGTACGACCTGATTGCTGGATCGAGCTCTCCAGGGAGGTGCGTATGAGGACTACGACAGGGTTGGTGAAACCCCGACATCTCGGTATCGGGACCGTCATTGCGTGAGATGTCTAGATTCTGATTGCACCAATTCGTATCATTCTGCTTCCATGAGTCCCTGGCAACCTAGTCCTACATATAAATAAATACAAAAATTGCTAGCTTATCTTGAATAAGCGAGCAGCTCCTGTGGGGCTCCGTACCTTCATTGGCAAAAATTTCCAATTTGAAGTTCACTTCAAAGCGTTGTTGCACTTTCCATGGCGGGGCAGCTCTACCCGGGGGAAATGGGAACAGCGACGGGAGAAGTTCGGGACGGGACTGGTCCTTGGTAGGGCCTTGCGACTTGTACCTTGTACCCACCTGAGCTTTCCGATTTTATCGGTTGAGACCGGAGCCGGAGAGGTCCTTCCCCAACAAGCTCAATGGAAATTGATATGCTGGGCTGGTGGTTTCCCAATCCCAGCTAAAATACCTAAAATACCTTATCTGCTTTAACAGAAGGTAAAAAGGGAAAAAGGTTATGTTTTAAGAGACTAGTTAAGTGCCATTAATACCGTAGAAGCTCTGACACAATCTCTGTTGCCCGCTGGTTGATTGGATTGGCCTTCCAGAACCCCATCAAAAGGCTCAATTGGGCCATTTTTTTATTTTTGAAAGACCTTTCGTCCTTCCTCCTCTTCCTCCAGTATCAGCTAGGGCAAGCCAAGCCCCAACCAACAATGGCCTCTTTCGCAACGAAGACGGCGTCTCGTCTATCCGCCCGCCTGATACTCCGCCGTCACCAGCAACAGCAATATGCGGGCCTCCGCACGTCGGCCGTCGCGCTGGCCGCCCAGAACTTCACCATGCCGGCGCTATCGCCCACCATGACGCAGGGCAACATCGCGAAGTGGAAGGTGAGGGAGGGCGAGTCCTTCGCAGCCGGCGACGTGCTGCTCGAGATCGAGACCGACAAGGCCTCCATGGACGTCGAGGCACAGGACGACGGCGTCCTCGTCAAGATCACCCAGGGCGACGGCGCCCAGAACATCCAGGTCGGCTCGCGCATCGGCGTCGTCGCCGAGCCCGGCGACGACATCGCCTCGCTCGAGATCCCACCCGACGAACAGCAGCCCAAGTCCGCTGGTGCGCCGAAGCAGGAAGAGGTGGCGGGCGCAGCATCAGCATCAGCATCAGCACCGGAGAAGAAGGCGGCGGCGCCACCGCCGAAGGGGTCGGGACAGAAGCACCCCCCGCAGAAATACCCCTTCTACCCGTCGGTCGAACATCTGCTTAAGGAGCACAAGCTCGACGAGGCGGCCGTCAGCGAGATCACACCGACGGGTCCGCAGGGCCGGCTGCTAAAGGGCGACGTGCTGGCATACCTAGGCGCCATTAACGCCAAGCGGCCGGCGGAGATCAAGACGCGCTTCGAGCACAACGCGCACCTGGACCTGAGCAACATCAAGATCAAGGCGGCGCCGGAGGCGGCGAAGGAGGCGAAGAAGCTCGCAGTTCCCGAGAAGCCCGCGGCGCCCGAGGAGCTCTCGATCTCGCTCCCCGTGTCCCTGGAGGCCGTCGTCGAGGTGCAGAAGAGGGTCGAGACGGCGCTCGGCACCTTCCTTCCGCTCTCTACCTTCATCGCGCGCGCCGTCGACGTCGCCAACGACGACCTGCCTCCGCCCGCGAACTACGCGCCCTCAGCCGACGAGCTCTTCAACCAGGTGCTCGGCCTCGACAAGGTTGGCAAACCTCGCGGATCGCGCGGCCACTACCTGCCGCAGGTCGCGGCGCTGAACCCGTCGTTCACGGGCGCCGCGCCGAAGCCCGCGCCGAAGAAGTTGGACGTCATCGACTTCCTCGCCGGCGGGTCGAAGAAGAGCGCGCCAAGGTTGGTTGCGGGCCCCGTGCCCGGTATCTCGGCCAGCGGCCCCAACTCGTTTAGTCTGAGGGTGTCGAGGGCCGAGGAAAGGCGCGCCAAGACGTTCCTGCAGAGGGTCAAGATGGTGCTGGAGAATGACCCCGGGAGGTTGGTTTTGTAAGATGGATATGGACAAATGGATGAATAAATGAATGTTTGGGGGTAGGGGGTGGTTGATGTGCTCTATCGGTCGTACGGACGGACGGACAAGCAGGCGAACCAGCGACGATACTTCTCCAGCTACTCATGATTCAGGCGCTGCTGCACATTGGATTGTTCGGGCCTTGTATTTATTATAAACCAGCCTCACGAGCATCCCTTTCAAAAATAGAGAATAATCATGCAAAATCTGCCAATTTGTAGGACAGATTTATCGTGGATCAGTGATCGTATTTCCTACTAGCAGTACTACTGTATGCTATAAGTTCGAGGTCCTCAGTCATGAGGGTGCACAATCCATGACACTCCTTCTGGGGAAAGAAACCCATCTTTCGATTACAAGCCATGACGCCACGCTCAACCTTCCCCAGAAGTAGACTCCCCGAAAGGAACGCTTAGCGAACGACTGCTTCCTCATCCCGTACCCGCTCGTAACAAAGTATCAGCTCCAAAGCACCGACGATGCGTGATCTGTCTGTTACGGGGCTCTCCTGACCAATATGTCGCTGAATAGTTTACCATTGGGCGTGCCCGGGAGGGAGGAAGGGGGGAGGGAAAACGGAAAACGAGACGAAATAGGTGCCAAAAAAGTTAAGGGGAAGGGGAAGGGGAAGGGGGAAGCCACAACCCGAAAGGGAAAACAAAATGGACACAGTGCATCGGTCCATCCCTGCGTAGACAGGTTATTCAATCAATCTTTCAGGTAGATCTTTAACGAGCCTCCTCATCAGGGTCGACGTCGCCGTCGATGTCGTCGAGCCAGCGCTCGTCCGTCTCCCACTCGCCCCACGCGGGCTCGTCGTTCCCGTTGCGCCGCGAGACGCGCACGTGGCCGATGGCGCATCCCTCGACCCTGACGGCCTCGCGGGGCCAGGTGACGACGACGGGGTCCGGACCCGGGCCGAAGCCGGAGCTGAGACCGCTGTGCATGGTGCGGGCGGCGTCGAACAGGGCCGGGTGGAGGCGGCGCATGCTCTCGAGGGCGGTGGCGCCGACGACGTCGACGGAGTCGTCGTGGCGCAGGGCGAAGAAGGCCGGGTCGTGGGTCGCGCGCAGGCGGGCCTGCACGCCGTCGTCGTGGGCGCCCAGCGACAGCAGGAAGAGGTCGTACTGCAGCAGGCTGGTGCGGCAGGCCCAGGACCCGCCCTCGGACGCGCGGCGGTGGAGGCCCGACAGCGCGGCCACGGAGCCCAGGCAGCCCGTGCCGTAGTCCGACATGGGGAAGGGGGGCACCACGGGCTCGTCGAGCCCCATGAACCGCCCCTGCTCCCACGCCACGCCGCTGACGCAGTCCGCGATCTGCTGCCACCCGGGCCGGTGCGCCCACGCGGCGCCCGGCTCGGCCGTCCCGCCGAAGCAGTCCTCCGCCACGTACACGATGCCCTTCCCGCGCCGGGCCGCGCGCCTGGCGAGCGCCTCGGGGTCGCAGCCGTACTTGGAGAGGACCCCCGGGCGGTATCCGTCGATGACGACGTCCGCTTCTTCGAGGAGCGACTCGAAGACGGCTCTATCTCCGGGGTCCGTAAGGTCTATCCACGCGGTATGCTTGCCGGTGTTAACGTCTACTTGAAAGAATGTTATGTCCGGGAGGCGCGGCGAGTTGATCTTCAAGACCGATGCGCCGAGCGCGGCTAGTGAGCGGCCTATTGCCGGACCCGCGATGACACGGCATAGCTCGAGGACTTTGATTCCCTCCAGAACCCGTCTCTTCTTGCGCGAGGGTAAAGAGACTGCCGGGAACGGAACAGGTGCCGTATCGGAACCCTCGATGCGCTTGACGGTGAATGGTGGCAGTGACGCCATTACCTTTCCGTGAGGAGTATCGAGGAACTCTTGTTTAGTGAGAGCCGGCGCCCCCGCCTGCTTAGTTTCTGCGTTCCTTGCCTCTAGTTCAGCGGGGGTTAGTTTCTGCACGGCGCTCCCGATCATGTCTAAGCAAGCTCGGTAATCGTGGGGTTCCGGAATATTCGTTGGAAGGCCTAACATGGCGAGCGTTTTGCTTGCGTCCAAAGATCCATGCACGTGGTAGTACTTGCCAGCCTGCGAAGTCTTGTAGAGATTCGCCGATAAACGACGGTACAGAACTGACTGCGCCTGGTGGATGTCGGTGTCTAGCTAATCCGTTAGCCGCAAGCGCTGCGGAACAGATCGTGCACAAGTGAGAACAAACCGGGAACGAGTTCCTTGACCTCAGGGTGCTGTTTGTGCCTGTTTTTGATTGTGACCATGTAGGCCGACATCAAAAAGCACGTCACCTGATCGAGGTGCACCTCGATCGATCTAGATCGTCGTTGGCGATCCAGGAGATCCGCTATCGCAGCGACTGCGGCTCCTTCCATTGCCTTTAGCGCGGAGGCTGCTTCCTGTTCCTGTAGAGGACAGGGGAAGCAAACCACATCTCCGGTAGAACCATGTAAGAACTCAACGTTCTCGGCATGATCAATGAACGTCGCTGGGAGCTGCGACTGGCTTGATTTGATAAAAGCTCGCAAAGCTTTCTTGGCTCTCGTAGCCACGCTATGGGCACGAGGCTCTGTAGGAATTAAAGAGCTCATCGGGATATCGGGCGCTGGACTCTCGTATGCCAAAAGAGGATGCACGATACGCGAATGGTGTTTTTAATATGAAGAGAGAGACAAATTTTAAGGACACCAGACTTCATGGGCTATATATCCCGAAGGTATGAAGAACACATGAATCACAAAAAAACAACTTATGGCTATGGGCGAGTAAGAATTGAACAGGCGTCGAATCACGAACGGCCATATTTGAATCATTGCTGGACAACGGATGAATAGTGTATAGGAAACGTCGAATAAGGATGAATAAGAGTGAGGTAATAATTGACCATACTTAGAGAATCAGATGCTGACGCTTGAGGGTATAAGTACTAAATGAGAGATGAGATAATTTCTCTTGCGACTCCTAGGCCCGAGGAGAATCATGTCCGAAGCTGAATCACGGCCACGGATGAAGGTCGTGGCGATATGCTGACAGGTTCCGCCGCAAGCTTGGCGGTGATACTTCTTCTCAGGGAAGAACATATGAGTGTTATGAAGCTGACTATTCACAATCCAGGATTTTGTGTGAACGCCAACAGCATCGATGCGGAACTATCCCTGTGATGATTTTCAGGAGTCGTCGATTGGTGAATCTGAGTGTGAGATGCAGCCCGGAAGATAGAAAACACATCAAAGACCGGGGGGTCCACATCTGGCTATGGAACCGAGATAGGGCTATCTGCCGCCTGCTCATGGTTTCCTGTTCCATGGCGGCAAACTTGCGTATTTAACGTTGCCGTCTCATTCGAAGAGGCCCGGACCCGTCTGTGGTCGACAACGGTCATATAGAAATCCCCAACATGAGTGTTTAGGGACGTTGACGAGTCTCACATTTCTCACAACGACATTGATAGGCCGAGTAAACGTCCCGTGGAAGGGGGTTCTGGCCAGCGATAACCAGGGCGATTTATCCTAGGCAAGGCCGACAGAAGTCCGACTGCAACAGGGGGGGTTTCATCGCGTCGATACACACTTTGAGACAATCTGCACTCACGGCATGAATGAACATGTAGCGCGGAGAATACGTCGATGCTCGGCTCTGAAGTGAGAGGCGATTAGTTGACCACTTAAGACCGCGCCAACCGAGGAGGATAGACGATAAGTGGCCAATTTGACTTAGAGAAAGCTGACGTAATAATAGTAGATGACTAAGTAACCAGGTGCATCATCCGACGCATGTGTTCGAGTCTTAAGGCGGTATAATAGGTCTTTATACTTTGTGGCAGAGCTGTTCTATCAGGGCTAGTAGGGATCGAGAGAATGGGGGCAATGGCTGTTGTATTGGTGCAAGCCTCTAAAAGCGACCTCTCAATTTACATATGTATGTTGACAGTGTACTTAGTCGTATTACTCGTAAACTATCCAGAACAACCACCAGATCACTGCAAGTCGTTGGGCTAAGAGGTAATAAACAAATTATTAAACGTCAAACTGGAAAATCTAAACATAATTTTTGTTTTAAATCTGCTCAATATTCGTTAGGAAACCTGCAAGTGAAGTATATGGTATTGCAAGAAAATGAGAACGCAGGGTGTCAACAGATCTCATGGTAAGTTATCCGATAGACGGCCAAAAGGCGTCATCACAACAAAATTTTGTAGCTAGGCCAAGCCTTATTTCTGTTCCTTAATCGGACCCAATCAGCGTACTCTGAAAAAGATGCTGCTAGCCCTTCAGGACTATTAGTGGCTAATCTTTTCCCTTTCAGGGCAACGCGCGGCCTAGCAGTGACTTAGAATTGTTAGTACTGACGCCTTTTGGCCATCTATCGGATATTGTGTAGCTCTCGCTAAATCTGTGGAAGATTAATAGAATCCTATGATTACGTGACAGCCCCGCAGTGCCACCCTGGGCGAGTCTACGGGCATTATCTACGATATACTTAATGATCTCACATTAGGTTGGAATGCGCCCGAGTGGCCCGTGAACGGTAACCCAACTCACCAAGTAGACAAACACGTGAAATAAATCCCATAAGAGCACAGAATACCAATTCGGTTGTTCGGTAACGTTGTACTTGGCAGTGGATTATGCACGAGCGGCGGGAGCGGGTAGAGCCGCACCTGCACTAACGTTGAGCGACTATACTCTGTTCAGTTCACTAAACCCCGCGATTAGTGGACTCGAGCCCGAATACCCGGGACTTATAGGTGCATTATCCGATGACCCGGTAGCTGATGAATTGCCAATTGGAGTTGAACAGGGTGCCACCATTGCACCAATGTAAGTCCCGACCGAGGAGTGTGTCCGTATTCGACCAATACATCTTTAAGGCTACATTCCATATGACGACAGCCTCTGGGTGCCTTGATCGCACCGACAAGATCTCGGCCTAAACCGCCTTGCTTACCTATTATGGGATGCAATGTTCGCTAGAAAGAACACGAAATGATCTATCGTTTCTCATCTTAATGGATCTACGTACGTTGTGTGTAGGGGCTGAGTTTAGCTTTCGTCTGCCTATATGTATGGTGATATAGTTTCCCTGAGCAGATATGTACTTCGTGTGCTTTGAGTCGAGGTCGTCCATGTATCCCGAGGTCTAATACAGGACAATCCCCATTACCCACTTTCATATTGCTCAACCTTAGAGGTGCATGTGGGACATTTTTCGACGGAGCACTTGATGTCGTACACCAATGATAGTAGAGGAGATATGTATGTATTACCACTAGAATAGAACCGTATCCATGATTCGCTATCATTGGATATACGAAAATGTCATGAGCTGAATAGACCGGAACTAAGGTAGCTAACGCCCAAGAAAAGATACATGCATTATGAAGAATATGTGTAGATACAGCCCTTCTCATAGTACCAGACGGCGCTACCATATTTGTACCTATGTGTACCTCGGGTAGTATTAGTCGATAGTCGAGGCCCACATGCACATCGACCGACCTGAGTAAAGATCCCCATTCCAGGTGGATTTTAATCGTCAGCCCTGTCACCGTTATTTACACCTGTTCATACTAACATTTGAAGTTAGGTTGAAGATGCACGTTGTATATGCTCTACGACTCCGGCTTTTCCATTCCAGCTTTATACTGAAGAGATGTAGAGAGCACGGTGTTCGTCATGCACCGAGCTAGCTTGTCAAAAGCAAGAAACGCCACCGAGTCTGTTCCTCGACCCAGCAGAGTCTCTTAATTAATTGATCGGTGGTCGGCGGTCCAATCATTGCCGGGCAGGCCTCATGCTGGTCACATCATGACAGCAGGCCGGAGGGGTTCAAGAACACATGCACGTCTAAAAAAAGGATAGGATGAGGCGGGCGGTCGCTTGGAAGGTCGGATTGGGTTGGGCTGCCCTGTCTCTATTGACGAGCCTTACCAACAGACTGAAAGAAAGGGCATATCCTCGCATTCGTCCGGTATTCCTCTGTTATCACTCGCAGACGAGATTGACCTTTTTCCATGGGCAATCTCCACATCCAATGCAATAAACCGTTTCCAAAGGTTCTATCCTGTCCTCCTTTCCCCTTTGCCTCTTGTTAGTAGTAGTTCTTGATATCAGCTAGAGCTGCGCTTACCGTTGAACGAACGCCCTGCTTCCCCGAGGAGGAGCAGCACGTTTCTAGCCCAAAATATATCCTTCTCTTCCCGGCTTGACGTTACCATTATTATATATAATCTATCAGCAATAACTGAACTTCTCGTGTGGTGACCCCGCTGCCGGCGACGCCCGCAGATCACCCAATTCTCTCCCTCGGGGGATTAAGCAGCGACTAAACTAAGTCAATCCACACCATCGTACGAAGTATCATCAGGAACGGAGGCATTTCATCTTTCCGATAGGGCTGAGCCTGGCTATCTTCTCAGTATCCGAGACCAACCCCTCAGTCAGCCCTTGATTCTCGGCACCGGTTCTAAACCATTTTTGTCGTTGTCAGACTCGTGAGGCCCGTCACCCTGTGGCGAGCCATCGGATCTCGGATGTCACATTAGAGGTTTCGTGGCTTTAACCATCATGACACGGCCCAAGGTTGACCCTGACAAGAGGCAGCGTACGGCGCAGGCTTGTGACTCTTGTAAGAGAAGAAAACAAAAAGTAGGCTACCCGTTTCTTAAAGTCCACCCCCTCCGGTGCTACTCATTATATTAGAGCCACATCCATGCTTTACTTCAGGCGGTGGCAGCGCTCCTTGTAGGTTCAAACCAACAGAACGCTGCGTGGTCGTTGCATCGTGATATTACTCAAATTCTGGGGTCTAGGATCATCGCTAGTCCCTCACCAACGTTATTCGTGCATTGGGTGTTTTAAGAACTTGTGTGGTCTCCTGTGAGCTTTCACAATTGTGTAACTCATGCACCCATCCCATGGACGGCCGAAATCGCCTTAGCTTCAATATCTGCTGGGGATACCCGGCCGCGTTCGGCGTCGCGCGAGATCTATGTGCCATGCTAATTCAGAAATTATAGTGTAACGGATTGAGGCCTTGCAATACTTGTACGAAGCGGCACCTTGAATGTATCTACACTCCTGCACACTCTGAACAGGCAGGTCTGCAGGAGCACATAGGATCCCCGACAAAACGACGTCATCTGGAGACTTCACCGCGCGACCTGAAGACAGAATCTGATGGTATTGCAGCGTCCCGGCGGAACTCTGCTCCGACGCCATGGCATCAATCTCCTGATCGTTCCGCAATTTCTCTCTCCCGGGCCGCTATGGGAGAACCTAGCCACCTCAAGACGCCGAGCACGGTTCGCGATCTACTTAACAGTAGCGATCGCGACTTCGATTCCCGATCAAGAATAAGTAACGTCAGCGGCATTCCTGATGATGCTGTTTGGCAGCCGAGGATGCTCCAGGATTCGACCGGAAGATTATGTAAGTGGGATAAATTCCACTTCCTACAGGCCGTCATGTAATGCCTTGCTTCAAACAGTTTGAGACGATAGTGAGGTGGTTATATGCCTGATGCAAAATCTGTATTAGAGAAGAGTCGAAAGTGGTGGGCGCACTGCGCAGTATCCCTTTGCTGGGCGTTACGTTCATTACAAGGAGCTGACTTGGCCAACAAGTGTATGTGGGCGATTCTGCAACACTTTCATACCTTCAGTTGATCCGTATGATCGTTGAATCCGTCTCTGGCCCCTCCGACTTCACTCTGGACCCTCGCCGGCATAGAATAATGGAGAACGCAATAACTCTACAAGATGCAAGGCCGACAGGAGTTCTTCCGGATCGCCGGACTGCTGACATTCTCGTGGACTCCTTCTTTACGAACGTAAGTGATACTCTTTTTCATGAAGGTGTTCAAGCTCAACATTGGCAGACGAGAGGGTTTGTTCAAGTTTTCAACAAGAAATCGTTCCTCGAGTCGATGGAGGAATGCTACGGCGACCCACTTAGTGTCAACTCTTCAATGCTATGCTTGCTATATCTGGTGTTCGCCATCGGATTGGTGCTTGCTCGACCTGTGCAAGGAAGTGCGGAGGAAGCCGTGATCGGCAAGCTGCGCTCTGAGAGGGTCAGCCGGGCCGAGCTATTCTATAGGAATGCTAGGGTGCTCGCGGACCCTGTCTCGGGGTTCGAAGACGCAGATTTCTGGTCGGTCCAGGCTCTTCTTCTCACTTCACTCTACATGCTTGCGGTATCGAAGAGAAATGCGGCGTATGCTTATCACGGTAAGAGGAACCTTGCATAGAGCATACATCGATTCAGGAGTCAGTCTTTGTTATAATTTTTACTGAACGAACTACACAGGCATGGCGGTGCGATCAGCATTTGCCCTCGGATTACATAGGGAGGAGAGTATGGTCATATTCAACGAGACCGAGGTTCGCGTACGCAAGAGTCTATGGAGAACCCTATTCATCCTTGACAGATTCCTCTCGGCGTGCCTTGGCCGTCCAATGGGAATATCTGACGATGACTGCTCGGAAGGCGCTTTTAAGCCTCCCAGACAGAGCACTCAGTCGAACGACTCGCTCTTAGGCAGTGAAGATGATGGGATAGGCTCAATTGCGCTCGATGTCACCGTACAGACATGCCATATTATCGGAATGACGCTCAAGAAGGTATACTCAAAACGCAGGATATCAACAATGGTGGCGCAAGAGATCGCGGATCACCTTGATAGGTGGAGTCGGGGACTTCCTCCATCTCTTCATTGGAAACAAATTCTTAATAGGACAGTCGATCCAGCACACGGCATTGCAATCCTCCACACGAATCTCCTTCACTTCCACTCGGTGATCTTACTCACTCGGCCGTTCTTATTATGCCTTCTCACTAAAGCCCAGGAGTACCACTTCGGAGCTAGTGACAAGCCATATCGCCTCAGCCAGCGGATCGAAAGCTTCGCCAAAACCTGCGTCGAGGTATCACAGCACACCTTGGTGTTGGCGAAGGCCGCCCTGGAAGCGGAATACCTGCCACACTGTAATCCTTTTGCCATGTAAGAATCTCCCCATACCATGGGTAGTCTGGACCTCACTCACTGCGGCAGACACTTCGTTTTCACAGCCGCCCTCATCATCCTGAGCAACGAGTTCGCGCCGCTGTATCATAACCCGGATGCTACGACCGCGATACACAATGCCATATCAATTCTTAGGTTCTGCGCGGACGAGGATGCACAGGCGGATCGCGTCTTATATATCGTGGAAACTTTCCATCAGGCTAACGTGAGACGGCCGGCCACTGCTAGGAGATTATCCATACCAGGGCGCAAGATCCCCAACATTAACACTCTGTCCCATAACGCCCACTACGACCCGATTCTGCACCTCTTCCACCACGAGGACTCCGAGCACTTAGCCGCCATCCCCGCAATCAAGGAGCGACCAGTCATGGGACACATCGTGCCGCCGTCATCGTCGATCCCGTCCATGATGCCGCCGGCCCTGCAGCAGCCCAGCCCCGAAGGCAGCGTGTCGCTGAACGGCGGCATGGGCGCCGCGGGGAGCGGGATCCCGCCCTCGAGCTTGGAGACGCTTAGCGGCGGGGAGTCGGAGTTCGACTTCGACACGCTGTGGAGCAACTGGCCGGCGTCCAGCGCCTCCTCTTCGGCCGGCATCCCGATCGTGGCTCCTCACGGCATGCAGCCTGCCGATGGCGGCTTCGGCTCGTACGGCGGCATCGGCCAGCCGCAGGCCCCGCTTGGGAATAACCCGAACGTCAACGTGCCGCCGTACGCGCCCCCCAATTACCGCTAGGGCGACGACCTGAGTCACCCGACCGCCCTGCGACCAGCCGGCGGACGACCATTAGCTTTTCTATTATTGGTATATATAGGCGTAGGTATAGTGCACATGCTATGTAGGGACAATAAGGTAAGGGTATACATACGTATGGAAACCGTCGGGGAGGATTCAGACTCTCTTTGCCACTTTTACATAAACAGTATCAAGCCCCTCAGAGGCGCGACAGGACTGGACGAGACAAAGCACGCATTGGGGAGACTTACTCCGGGTTACCACAGGAGTCGGAATACCCCGGGCCTGAGCCCCTTTGCGGGAATTTGTTGGCGAGCGCGTCCGGCGTTCGGTACATGTCGGCGGTCCACGTCATGCATATTTCAATGGACTGTAAAGGTACCAACCGCACGGTACCATCTACTCTTTTTCTGGTTATCTTCTGTGTTTATATATAAAATACATCGGTACAGCCGTCGAGTCGAGAATGATCTCTGAGTTTAGTTGGTGGCCACGTTCACGGCCGTGTTATCGCCAATGTAGAAATCACTCCTGTGTCATGCGAGGTCCTCCCCGGGTTCCTGCCCGATTTGTATCAAGGTCGCACGGCGCCCTTGAAGCCACTGATAACAGGCGCATGTCTAGAGGTTGAAAGGGTGTGCTTAAGTTGGATGTGAACTTTTATTGACCTGGGGCCTAATTCCTTATATATTAACATTATATTCTAGACTCTTCTTGCGTGCACCCTTAGGGCTGTATGACCGCCGGGGCGCCCTGCCCTCTATATATCCCAACGCTTCAGGGCTCGACGTCGCCTGCCTACACGACTGGCGATTGTCGGCCTCCGTGTAGGTGTAGTAACCTGGTGACGAGATCACCGGGTTATATCGCGGGGCCGGCTTCGTAGGGCATAAGATCGATCGAATCTCTCATCTACCTCGTCAGTCAGAACCTGTTGGTCAGTAAAGCTGGCTGTATTATCAACGGTTAGCGGCCGTCCTCGTTCACAAAACATGGAGTGACCACCGGGGTAGTCAAGTAGAGTGTATGCTCATTAACGTGCGAGGCAGCGAGAGATTTGTAAGCAGGCGCTTGGGTGAATCGTAAGTTATTATATATATTATCTATCTGTCTCTCTGAATTATTGCATGCTGGATTCGGGGATAAAGCGGTCCCTGCATTGTTTCACTTATAGAGAGACTTGATAGATGTATGCCCCGGCCATGGGAAAAGGAGAGGAGACCTTAACTAGGCTCGTAAACCGACTAGATTGCGCAGCGAAGTTATGTCGTCGTATGGGATTTCGTTGGCATCTAGGCTTCGTTGAAGGCCTTATTTGCATGGCGACTGACAATGATGGTATTCTGGCATTTTTTCTTCTTCTTATAATGCTAG
The DNA here is from genome assembly GCA_004155945.1 of Monosporascus sp. mg162. NCBI lineage: Eukaryota > Fungi > Ascomycota > Sordariomycetes > Xylariales > Monosporascus > Monosporascus sp. mg162. The sequence continues at coordinate 41,769 of QJNY01000320.1, forward strand.
CAAGATGGTAAATTGCATGGGCTCGACGTTCTTCTCAACGTAGTCAATCACCATAGAATCGAGCTTACTGAAGCTATCAGAAAGTACAAGATTGACAAAGCAACTGCAGAAGAGCAGTCCACAAGACGCATACTTCAGCATGTCTTTGATTGGAACCGAGGACCTCTCTCTATGTACACACTGGGCTTTATGCTAGCCACAGGGCCCCAAGCTGCCCTGCATGACATTCTAGCGCACTCCCACAAACCAAATTTTATTCTTCTTTGAAAAGACTGCTGTTCTTACGACAAATTGCTGTTACCTCCTGGGGCGGGTTCAGATGACGCCATCACGGTGAGGGCACGCGAAGATGGCTAAGCCCCCCAAAAGGTGGAATAGGGGGAAGTGCCGCCAGAGTAGTCACATAAAAGCTTATAGGCACGAATTCTCCGAGTCAATAAGACCTCGCATGTAGAATTTACATACATGTGCGTTACAGAATAACTAATGGCTTGTTGGAAAAGCGGTATGCACAACATAATATTTCTGGTCATAAAGTGTGTAATTTCCGTGGAACATCCCAACGTCGTATTAAATTGTCAAGGACTCCACATGATTTGAACCTGATCCTCGCACTGGACTCTCGACCACTGGCAAGCCATCGTCCGACTTTTTGTTATGGATATCATATCGACGAAACAGATAGCGTAGGATAGAAACACGGCCGTTATTATGATCTTCTTTGCCTATGACTCTGTTTGGCGTACCACACTGTCGGCGCCGCCGCTGCTGCGTGTCAAGTCGTCATAGGTACCCGTCGGGCTAAGTTGCTCATAGTTAAATTAGGCATGAATGTCTCCAACTACGGCAAGGTCAGCTGATATGGAACCACCGCTCAGACCCAAGCTAGGCTCCCCGGCTAGAAGCTTATGTTGACCGGTCGTCATGGGGTATCTGCGCTACGCCCACGGGGTTGTGCGTCATGATCACCATCATAAACTAGACATAAACAAGATAGACATGAGTGTCACAGGCTAGAAGTGGTAATCCTCCAGGTGTGTCTTCTTTTATGTGATGCTGTAAAGATACTTACCCTCGAGGACACAGATACGAGGTATTCGAGACAGACCTTCGAACCCATATCTGACATGGGATTGATCAAGAGGACTTGGGATCTGATACCTGGCAAGTTTAGACCTAGTGCCATACTTATCATAGCGCGGTTTAGTCGCGTTTACATACCTACTACGTATGTTGGTTAAGTGGGTTGTAGTATACGTATGTAGTACATGCATGGTGACAGCGGTCTGGTATAGCACGGCACAAAAGATCACCAATAGGCGATTTTCGAAAGGGCAAAGGCGGAAGTGGACAAAGGACGTAGGATTTATCTCTTGCTCCTGATACTCTAATCTACGGACCAGTCAGACGACCTGCAGTGTTGCTTGATGCGCCCCGGCAATAAGTTTGAGTCTCCCGAACTTTGCTCACCCAAGGCTAACTACGGCACAAAGCAACCACGTCATACTGCCGCCACAGAGCTTCGTTGCCGCGTGCCGGTAGTCTTCAACGTGTAGTAGATGTTGGGGATTCTTTTTCTCCAGTCTGAGAGGAGGTAGTACTGTGGTCCCTTCCCCGTCGTTTCCACCGGTGGTCTTTCGGGTAATTAAGGGTATACATATGAACCGCAAAGAGAAACAAGAGTAAACATAATCACTGAGATTTTGTTTAAGTGTTTCGCAGTCTGGTACATAGTTGAAATGCAAGAGCTTCCCGCTCGGGTAGTTAATAATAAAGCACCAAACTCCTGGCCGTCAAACAGTAAACCCGCAGTCCTTCACCCTCCCAAATAGACTTTGACTCCAGCAAAAGAATGATACGCCAGGTGTAGATAACCAAAGTAACCCACGACTAATACACAAGTGACATGACAAAGGAAACGATCTTTTTTCTGCGCCAAGCAGACCTAGGCCGGTCGTACATTACTTGGGACGAAGGGACGCCGTCATGTACAGTTTTCAGAATCCAAGTAGATGCATTCAATGATCCGGGACGAGAGAAAAGGAAATCCGAAAGAGAATATTGATTCCCCTTAACCCAAAACTGTTTCGGTCGCCCGAGCTGTGCAAGATCTTTATAAGGCCCATGATTCCCATCCTATCCAACACCAAAACGAGAGCGGCCCCCCGTTTTAATAAAATTAATAATTACCAGACGCCCCGGCGGCGTACGATAACCCGGTATTATAGGGATAAATAATGGATAAAATGGGTTTTCACTCTTCGTACAATTGAACTTTATCTGATGATCGGTGGCTTGCTAGTGACGGGCGTATCCCGAACGTAATCTAACGGAGACTCAGCGGTGCCCTGGATCGCGCGGGCCACTGGGGCGTGTCGCCCACCCGGACTCGTACGGCTCTCTCCTATACGAGAAATTGGGCGGGCCAGTCGCGGGGCCTGGACCAGAGGTCGGCGGCGGTCCACTGGATGGTTCTAAACGTAGTGGTGGCAGCGTGGAAGGCGGCACGGCCGGGGGAGTTCCGGGCTGCGAGAGCGAAGTGGTGTACGCTGCCGCCGCCGGGTGGCCCGGCTGGAGAGTTACCGGAGTAGTCACGTAAGCCGGCATGGGGTATCCGAGCTGTGATTCTGTCCTCCTCCTTCTCGCGGCCCTCTCTCCCGCAAGGGGGTCGTCAACGGCGTGCGTGAACCCCGCTACCGGGGCTGGGGCAACGGCGGGCGCGAGGGGGCTTCGCTCGGGGAACGGACCGCTGCTCCTCCTCGGACGGGGGCTCGGCGGGCCCTGGTAGGCGAGGTCGCTGATCCCGGGGGCCTGGGAGACGATGTCGCGCAGTCTGTTCCGGTCGGCCCTCATCCTCTCCAGCTCGGCTTCCAAGTCGCGGTTCTGCCTCTCCAGTTCGCGGCTCTGATTCTCCAGCCTCCGCAGCCTCATCTCCTTCTCCTCCTCCTTGTCCTTCTTCCGCTGCCGAAACCTCGCCGAAGCCCCCGCGTTCCGCTGCCGCTTCTCGTCCGCCGCCTTCGAAGCATGATTCGTATTCACCGGTATAAGCATCCTCTCCCCGCCTTCGGGATTTATTGCCAGAATAGGCTGGCCATCCGCTAGGGTAATGCCCTGGTGTGTTATGCTGCTGAAACTGCCCGACCATCTCAAACTGCTAGTGGGAAGCGAGGAAGGATAGCTCAAGTGGCTTGAAACACTGCCAGATGTGTACGGGGTTGAAAAGCTATGTGTTCGGATGTGGCCTGGTGGCCCTTGGGTGGTCGGTGATCCTTGCCCTGGAACCCCGAAGGGTGCTGTCGTTGGCTGGGATAACGATCGAGGGGGCGGTGCAGCGCTTGTCGGCGCACCGCTCCTGGGTGCGTTCATTCCACCAAAATACAGTGCCGTAGGCGGTGGGTTACCCGCCCTGGGTGATGACGGCTGTCCTGGGCCGGTGCTGTCGATTTGGAATACTCGGCTTACCCCGGGAGCGGCAGTGTGTGGAAAGGAAACCTGGTGAGAAGTTCCCGGTCGGGGAGGAGGACCCGGATTTGAGATGCTACCACGGGGAGACCTTGCTGTCAAATACCTTCGGGTCGTTCCGACCGCTGGGTGAGTTTGCAGTACGTTCGGCGAAGCACGGTCTGAGGATGACGGCCCCGATGCGGGGGATACCGCTGGTGATGTTACGTTCGCCTGTTGTGCCTGAAAATTCCCCTGTCCCTGAAACACGTACGGCCTCTGCGTTGTTGGACTCGACCCGTACTGCCCACCGGTAGAAAGGTGAGTAAGCTCCTCCCCGACCGAGCGCGGCGCTACGGGGGAACCGCTTGACGCGTAGATGCCTTGTGATTCTGTAGGGTTTAAAATAGTATGCACCCCGAGAGCCCGGTGCGGAAACGGCTGCGTGAGGTCCCCATTCGTACGCGGGACTCTGCCGCTCTCCGGCGACTCGCGAGCGGTGGCGGGGTCGCCACCACCACCCCGGAGGCTCGGTTGAAGTGACGATGGTGAACCTGAGGTAGCAGCATGTAGCGGTACCGCTTGAGACGATGGATCAAGGCCAGACACAGGATCCTTCTCCGACATCAGGTCCTGTTCCCCAACTTGGAGGTGATTGCGAGGACGTCGACATCGACCACATTCACTACACTCAGAATCGCAGAGGTTATTTCCCGTTCCAGGCGCTCTGTAACGTGCTTGACTCCCACTCCCACCTGGTTCACTGGAAGGTCGCTCCAAGCTGCTTTGGCAATCCGGATGAGACCCTGGGACCGACGAACCTTCGGGGTGGACGGAACGCTGCTGGAGAGGGCAACGGGGAAGGGAGGTTTGGATCGCCAGGGCGGATAGTGTTTTCAAAGCAAACCTAGGTAGTGTGTGTGGGTGAATAGACTGGCCAGTGGGTGGTTGTGGTGTCGGTAAAGGCGATATCTACGGGTGAGTTCGGCGTATAGGAAGACTTAGTCGTGCTGAAACCTTTGCTATATGGGTGGTTAAAGTATCTACTAGGTATCGCCTGTCATTATCAACTTAAGATGGTCGATTTTGGAGACGTCGACTAGTTGATGCTCAGGGTGGATCCTACGATGTCAGGTTTTGAAGGGTTTTTTCTTGTCTGGATTTTGGTGGAACAGCCAAATCCGGGTCAGCACCAGTCAGGACTGTACCAGTAAGAAAGCTGGAGGTAAGAAAGCAGGAGGTGAGGAAGCGCTGCCAGTACTTCAAGCAGTGTTTGAATTGGTAGGCATCAGGTGGCTTGAGTGGTGGGAGTGCCCGACTCCAGTTGTATTAATCCCAGGGAAGATGTGTAGTGACCACACTGCCACAAAGCGAACCAGTCAACATCCGGACTCGGGTCCCTGCACGACCAAATGGCCAAGGGACGCCTGGCAGTGCGAGATCAGCACTGGGGTTTGGATTGGCGAGTCAGTGGTCACCACGGCGTTCGTGAGCGTTGTAGAAGCTAGGTGAGAAACTGTACAAAAGAGATCGTGGAGAGCGTCGTCACGGCTAACGAAATGGGTCCAACGGGTTGCCGAATACCTATTCTGACAAGGTTGCGTGAACAGGTATTATGACGCACAACTACGCTGTCTTAACAACCTCATCTGATGGTCATGGCCTCTCTGGTGGGTGTAATAGGTGACTGAGAATATAGGTGAGCAACCTGAACCGTTTACTAGCAAGACGCCCACTTCATAGCCCTGCCGTGCCCGTGAACCGCATCTAATCGCCGGTATTTTTGGTTTTGAATCCTTGGCCGGCAGTTCTCATGCTTTCACCGTCTGCTCTTATTATAAGCCATAGAGGCGGTGGAGCCCGAATTGGGATGGTTTAAAATACAGCAAGGTGAAAAAAGAGAGAGCATTGGATGTCATGGAACGGCGGCCGGGATGCAGAAAGGCTCCAGGGGTCCCATGTCAGACTTGCTCTTAGTGCTCTTACCGGCAGGGCTTAGAGGTCGCTTCATTTGGTACCTAGAGTACACTGAGGGCAAGCTGGCGTTTGGAAGATTGGCTGGGGTTCCCATGACATGTTCCGCTTTCGGAACTAATGCAGTGATGGAGTGGGATGTAAGGGTTGAAGTGCATTTTGGGAGAACACCTTTGGCGCCCAAGTCACTTACGTGCCTGCACATCATGCTTGCAAAACTTCGAAGCCTCAGAAACAGTATCTCACGGCGTCTCAAAGGTTGATACATGCACCCGTGAGGCTTGGAGGCAACGTTATCCGTTACGGTGATTAGTAAACTGAGAGGCTGAGAGGGATTTCGCATCGGTGACATGTACACGGCATGGAAATCTGAGCCTCCTTTGGGGGGCCACGAGAATGTTACGCGTGGCCTTGTGGCCACGGCGGCGACTTACATAATAGAACACCCGCTTGAACGACTTACAGGAAGCTGTGGGCATTCGATGCAGGCGGGAGCATAACACCGCTGCTTCTCAGAGGATACTGAGGAGTCGGTGTCAGTGATGGGCTGATCGCTGATGATGCAAGCGGCGGTAAAGGCAGCGAGGGTTCTCCGTGCAGGCGCGCTAACAGCCCAGACGGAAACGCTCGAAGCAACAAGCAACTCAGCACGGACGAGACCGGTGAGACTGCAGACCAGCTCACGACGATGAGCGGAGCTCGAGGTTCGCCACGTTTTCTCACCTCGAGTGGAGTCATTTGGAGTCGACGTACCGTACAGTATTCACACAAGCGCCCCTTGCAACTTGGGCCGAGAGCGGATCCGCAAAAAACAGTTGAACCCGAACCGGCCGTCCGTGCAGACGGGAAGCCGTTTAGACCGAGCTCACGAATATAAGTGAAAGCCGGGCGTTAGGGGACGGGAGCCCGCCTCGGTTACGAAGCTATCTCTGCCACAGCCGCCTTTCTAGATTGGTTCTTTGCTGGAAACAATGCAGTACAATACATCTTCGCGGCAAGAATTGAGGTTAGAATCAAGCAGCAGAGTGCAATAGTGGAACTATGAGAGGATAATCCCCAGTCCTGGAACCTCTAGTCAAGCACTAAGTATGCGCTAACTTTGAATGGGGGTTCCCTGCTGGTAACGTGGGGTCCAAGGATTGCCAAATAGAATTACATAGGTATGATTGCTACAGTCGCTTATAGGTAAATCAACAGCAGGGTTTCCTTTTTGGACTTACCCATCACTCACGGCGGGGGGCCGCTCAAGCAGAGAATAAGCCACAAATATTATTATTCGCGTAGGCAATCGAAGACTAAAAACCTGCTACTACTGCAGCAAGACACTCCCGCACTAATAGGCGCCACTTATTCCATACCCATATCCTATATGATAGACGTGGAACATCTAAATCATGATAGACTTGTTGGAGGCGATATGCCCGCACTGGGTGCTTGGGCTATGTCGAAATCCTCAGGGCACGGCGGGTGAAGGATAAGCCCGGGCATAACACAATAGTACATCACGGCAGCTGATGTACATGCATGGAGAGAGAGCTTAGCTTACCAGTGGCTGCCGAGAATAAACGACACAAAGCACCGTGTATTATGGACCACGGCAAAAGTTGTGCCATCTGTTTTCGACATGGGGGTTTGTCCACCAACAAGTGCTTGGTGTCTCTTATTTCGAAAAGAGTTCTATTCTTGTTCTTGTACGAACGACAATTTGAAGACGATGTTCGAACACGGGCTGGCCCCCTATCTTGGTACACATGGGGGCGTTTATGACGCTACGTGTTGACGAATCGTACATGCTTGTCGTTCTTCCCTACCAACATCTATGGTACTTTCGGTGGAACAGGAGACAAGTTACAAAAGAAGCTTGAGGGCTCCGCCAGACATAGAGACCGATCTGCTGGTCTTTAAACCTTATCCACTTAATCCTACGTTTCGTGGGGTCGTTGGTGCCGCGGGAGACGGAATGGTCCTGCTTGGCGTCCGGATTCGGAGCCTCTGCATTTTCGTCTGGTCCAGGACGCCCATGACACGATAGAATCAGGGAGTTTCTGACACTATGTACATACGTGGTCCCGTCATATGGCTAACAAGTAGCATGTGGCCCAGAAAGGGAAGGCTAGGTAAACGTTACTAGAGCTGTAATTCTTTCCTGGATGGGGGGAGGGGGGGGGCTATTCTACGCAGATCTAGGCACGATGACTTGTCTTTTCGGAAATGCCTGCAAGTATGTACGTAGGTCATCGAGGATGTTAATGGTCTCAGCTAACTTACTATATCGGTATATATATATATATATATATATATGCACATGTATGCAACACATTCCCGTCAGGTAGCAATGCAGCCTGACTAACCGCGCAGGTGCTGCATGAATAGCACAGCGAAAGCGAGATCACCAACGCACATAAGGCGTGCATCTGTGGGGCGGAAACAGACCCAACAGCTTGGTTGAAGCTATCCTGCGCCTCAAATCTTATTATATCCTTCACTAGGTAATGGTCAGATCAGACACCCCCCATCTCGTCACCGCTGTAGGAACGCCATCCATCATTCTTACTCCCCTGCTTATTACACCTACATACAGTAGGTAGCCGTGTACCCGGTGATCGTCTGATCGGAAATATTATGTCACGCTGTAGAGAGTGGGCGTAAAATGAGGCGCGTCAAGGGCCTTGTTCTTTCTGGGTTAAGGTCTTTAGTTGCTATGAGCCTAGGCTTGTGGATCCCGGCAGCCGCCCGCGAAAAACGGTACATCGTCATATTCCGTACTGGACCAAGCTACAGGCAATAACCCTGTAGGTTGCGTCGTTCTTCGTGGCTGTGGCTAATTCAAGTACATTTCTGCATATATGACGGTGACGGCCAGTCGAGGAAATAGATTATCCAGTCTGTCGTCACCCCGGCTGCTAATTGTCCACGAGGGTTTCGACGGTCCTAATCAAACAGCCTGCAGGGCGTCGATATGTGGAATCACGTTCGCACCACCTAATCAAGGGCTCATTAAGGACCATGGTGTTGTGTAGGGTTGTCCCTGGGTCCACTGCACACGATATGCATCATGTAAGTATCATGTATGTGTTACGGGAACATGCGGGTTCTGCAAGGACCAGAGCTTATTATTACTCGTCTGCCGAGTTACCTGTCATTTTCCCGCCCGTGTAATGACACTGTCCTCCAGGTCCCTGTACGTGGGCATGCGGCCACCTGCGGCCTGGTTCCTCAAGACGGACCACGGGAAACCACGCTATCGTCTTTTTCGGAGCTCCATTAGGAGCAAGGATACTCTATCATATATACCTTGCCTAGTCTATTCCAACTGGCTGGATACACCCACGTTCGCGGCGTAGACTAAAATATGGCGCTTTCCAGCGTGGCTTTGTCTCGCAAGTTGGACTGCGTCTACGAAGCCACGATGTCTCCAGTTACACGCATTCCCGATGGCGCCGGGCGATTCTCCAAAAAGACGTCTCGCCGTCATTTAAAAAGACAACTGGTGATTTCCACCGTCGCAGCAGTCATTATTGAGGAGATGGTAAGATACGAGATCTCTTCTTGTCGCCTAGCCTTATTTCGTGCGTCTCATTCGCGGAAGTTTCCAATACATGGACAATAAGATTATCTCGCGACCGGTGAACCGGGGAAGGGCGCCCAGAACCATAGCTTCGTAGCACAAACATAAGGGAAGCTCAGGTCATGAACGACAAGACAAGGTGAGCGTCCTCGATGTCGACGTAGACAACAAATTCGTAATTTCGTTTGGTGCCCAATCGCGCTTTTCATGACGATAGTACCCTTGCGATCATCGTCTCGGAGAATATTGAAGGCGAATCCACAAGGCCGAGACCACAACGGTTTGTCCTGCATCTGGTCTTTAGAGCATCTCCACTCCAAATAAGCATATCTTCAACGAACTGGAACGCGACAGAAGGGTCGCCACTTTTACACAGTAAAGACCGGGAAGAAGCAGAATCGTCGTATTCATAGGACGGTCATTTCTTTCGTCTAATAAAACGCCGTGCTGCTCCGCGGCGGCGGCTAACAATCACACGCCAGCGGGCTGTGAAATCTCAGGTTGTTGGCCGTAGAAGTGGGCGGCATACCCATCCGTAATCCGTAATGAAGCAGTCCTAATCCCTGGTAAGAATCATCTCGTCGAGAGCAGGGGCATTGTGACCTTACCTCATTCAGAAACGTCTAGTCGATCAAGTAGGAGGCCGGTCGATGACCCTGACACGGAAAAAGAAAGCAAGATTTACCCCAGATAGATGATGAATCGAATTACTACCAGATATGTATTCTCTTGAGCTCTGAAACCCGGAAAAAACGGCAATTAGTGCTAACGTCCTCAATACTGTCTAAGTAGGTGTTGCCGAGAGGAAGACTTAGGGAGAGACCGGGCGGTGCCAGCCGTCAACTCTCCCGACTCGAGCTAGTCTTGGCGGCCCGTCCCATCCATCCCATTAATACGTAGTATTATACACTTGCAGATTAAGAGTCTCCGGGCGCAATCTGCTGTTGAATGAGATGAATTTTACGACATCCCTTGTACCCAGCAATCTGGACTATCCCTTGCCGAGCGCTCCGGTATCTGATGCAGAGTTTGACGCAGCGCTACTATCCACTACTAGCCGTATGCTGTGCAGAATTTGCTGCAGCTAATAGATGACTGCAGCTACTATGGGGTGCATGGATGTCAAGCAGACGGGCGGGCAGGGCTGTAAAATGCCAGGGAACGCACGTACTGTATTTGACGCCTCGTAAGCAATGCTATCCGGGTTCCAGGGCTTCCAGAAAGCTGAATCTCATCCCTCCAGGTTCTCCCACTACCGGCTTTGAAACGGAACGAGTCATCATCTATGGCATCGTTTGGCAGGTGAATCCCTTCCAGGCAAGTCCACTGAAGTAGCTCTCCGCGGGGATGAGGATGGCAAGTTGTGGTTGTGTAAGACAATCCTAGAGGACCCCGGCAGCCAAATTAACATCAGCAATGAGTTGGTCCAGCTTACAGCGTGGCGCCCCCCACCCCAATGCTCGACATCACGTTCTGAAATATTTCCGAAAAGGGCATGCCGCGGCCTCCGTCCAGTACTCACTAACTTAGGGCATGTGCTATATTGACGAATAAGAGTGTTCAAACGTGCACGTCAACAGTCGTCGTTTCATCTTGTCTAAGTCCTAGCGCTATGTTCTAGAGATGTTCTAGAAATTGAACTCACGCCATTTTGTCGAATGGTATTATAAGGATCCTCGACCGGTCTGGTCTACTTTACTGGCAAGACGAGACCCCAGCCGGGCCTCCACCCACCTAGAACCGTAGAGATTTCCACCGTGGCTTGGTGTGCGACTGAGGTTGGCGGAGGACGTGGGTGGTAGGGCAAGTTTGTCAAGTCCAAGCGTTAGACGGTGAGAACGTGGCCGCTGCGAGTGCCCCCAAAAGATAGGTTTTCGGGAAGAGCGCCTGTTGATAATATTAAACAACGCAATGAAGTTTACTAAACAAAGCTACCTCCTCTGCTGCGATAAGGAGACACATGTAAGCGGGAACTGCATTTTTGGTCTAGCTTTGGAATAATAGGAACTTCGTACCTAATCAAATAATACCAAATCGACATTTTATGGAGCACAGTGCTGTTTTAGGTTAGCGCGACCACCGCTACCGCTTACTGTGTGACCTTATCGCAGCAGAGGCGATAGTATTTCATAGCACCAATCTGTTAAAACTCCTGCACGATGGTATGTCCAAAGGTTCTTGAACTTATAAGGGGAATTTATCGGAATTTTTTTTTTTTTTTTTTTTTTTAATTTTTTCTTTCTTCGTTCACTACTATTTTACGAGGGGTACGCACTGGCCAGAGCGGGGAAAGATCACGCTTTTTTTTTATTCACGAGGGGTACGTACTTGCCAGAGCCGGGAAATTTGTGGGCCTTCAAGCGGATATCTGGTCCGTGCTCTTAATAATGAACCCCCAAGCAACGAATGGTATTGCTCGCATTGGGCATTTGGGAATATCTTTCTAGTTTATGTTAACGCCGGGGGCCCTCCTGTTATTGCTGTGCTCTTGTGGCATCCGAGGAGATATCGAGTATCTTCCGAGACTTGAGGCCCTTCGACGACTTAGCGTGGCCGAATAAAAGGTTGGCAATGTTGCAGGCAAGAGGGCCTGATCCCGATCTTGGGGGACTCGGGTGATTGCTCCTACACTCTGCTTGGCCTGCAACCGAGGCCCGAGGCCTACAAGATGACCCTCCTGAGTATCCGAGAACCCCTGGGTTAAATACGATCCACTGCAGGTTTGCATCTCTGAGCTATGACACGGAAGACAGGGCATAACTTGATGGTATCAATCGACGCATCGTGCTGCAGGCTGCGGAAATAACAACGCAATGATAGCCACAACTCCAGTTCAGTGACATGGGCAGCCAGCGCAGAGTGTCCCAGATGAAACGGTAAAGGAGCACACAATGTCCCTCTGGGGACTCAAGCCCACACTGAGGATGATCTTTTTGGTTATGCCGGCATGATGGAGGGCGTTTCTGATACATTTCAGGTCAATTGATGGTAGCCGCTGAACTCTAGGGATGCAAATGACCAGCGCGGAACTTAGGCTCTGCATCGAATATGCGACCTTCGCAAGGTTCTAGGGAGCCTCTGTCTTCGTTGCTATCCGCCCGTTCGCGGAGGTCTGATGATCAACGGCCAGAGTCAAGATTACTGCGTCTGACCAGCCGCAGTCCAGTTGGGTGAAAGCAAGGGGGAATCGTGCTACGCAATGATTAGCGGTGAAAAGCGCGGTGAAGTAACAAGGAGGACGTATGCAGCATGCTCTAATCTATCACAACACAAGACCTTAGCGCAATTCTTGATTGCAGATCGCTTCAGCGAGAGCTTAAGGTGATTGTTCGAAATCATCAGGAAAGTTGATGTCTTTCACAGCAGATGTAGCTTCTGTCAGGTGAGCAGTCGCCGGCCTAAGGTAATTGGCGGCCCCATACGGTTCGTACCTCGTCCCTCGAGAGCAGATTTCACCAACGAGTTTGTGAGGCCTGTCTACCACACCTGAATCGTTGGACCGTCTGCCATGTCCGTCTCCAAGCTCCTCGGCATCATACATGTTGTTGCTGCAAAGGGTGCCTGCTCTCTTCCCCTGAAACTCGCACTTCGGCCCTTCCAACCCAAAGCAGATCCTCCAAGCTGTGTCTCCTCAGGATGCGGGCCCCTCTTTACAATGGCGTCCCATAGTAAGATGTTGGGTGAAGCCTATGACGTGCGTAACGCCTCCTGACAGCCGGAAAAGCACCACGTGTAGGTCCATGAATGAGCATCGTCCTAGACTTGGGATGTGCTCCCTTGCGGCCATCGCTGATCACTTTTGCCGAGCAGTTGACAGCCTATGCTAGGTGCAGCTACCACTTGGACTATGGTCCTTATCTTCAGAAAAATAGTAATTCGTTTAGGACCACATCTATCTCGGCGCACGCGTAGCCGTAGTCTGGACGGGCCTCCTCATTGAAGTCCGCCTCGGCCACTCGATTCTCTTTTTCGTGACATACAGGCGATGTCTGGGTTCGGTGTGCAGGACACAGTGACTCACCTCCACAGCATGATAGCTTCTCAACAACGAAGAAGTTAAATAATCGAAATTCATATCTATTAATAGGGTGCTAGAAAGCGAATGCTGATAACTTCTCTTATTATTTCTTCAGGTGGTGGAGGAACCTTGCGAGAGATTCATTTTGAAGTGACGTGAGAAGGTACCGTGGCTATTGTGGCGGGGTTACTGGGTTTACTCTAGTCACCTATGTACTTCCTTATGGGGAAAGACATTTTCCCCCGAACACGGAGTGCAGGGCAGAATCCCACTTTTATCTCTTATCGGTTTTGAGTCACTGCGTCAGTCATTTAACCCCTCCAACTCTAATTCCGTTGAAAGGGAAATTCTCAACGTCCTTCAAGTTCCTTTTGCATCTTGTCGCCAATCCGACAGTAATCGATCTCCCAAGATGCCTCCAGTAATTCACCTGAGGGCTGAGACGAAGCCATTAGAGCGTCGCTCGCCACGTAAGTTGCCAATGCGCAAGTCCCGCGTCGCTACACAACTAATTATCCAGAGCAGTGTCGCCCCAGTCGGCTAAGGCTCTTCTCGATGCTGGCTACGTTGTTCGCGTCGAACGATCTTCCGACCGTATCTTCAAAGACGACGAGTTCGAGGCCGTCGGCGCAGAGATGATCCCCGCCGGATCGTGGGTAAATGCCCCGCGCGAAGATATCATCCTGGGCCTGAAAGAGCTCCCAGAGGGAGACACCCCTTTACCCCATACATACATTCATTTCCAGCATATTTTCAAGAACCAGTATGGTTCTGCCGCCATGCTTTCACGCTTTGCGCGAGGTGATGGTCTTCTGTATGACCTCGAGTTCTTGACCGATGAAAACGGAGTTCGGGTGGCCGCATTCGGTTACTGGGCTGGATATGCCGGCACCGCCATAGCGCTCCTGTCCTGGGCTCATCAACTGCTTAACCCAGGAAAACCTCAGGGTCCAGTACCAGTCTTCGATACTGCGCCTGCTCTGACTGATTACGTTAAATCGAGACTGCAAGAGGCGCTGGATGCCAATAATGGCCAATATCCCCGCATTATGGTTATCGGCGCCCTTGGACGATGCGGCAAAGGAGCCGTAGACTTCTGCTCTGCGGTGGGTCTTCCCCAGGAGTCCGTCCTGAACTGGGATATGGCCGAAACGGCCTCGGGCGGCCCGTTCCCGGAGTGCCGCCTATCAGATTTGCTGATCAACTGCGTCTATCTCGGTCCTCACCGCATTCCTCCTTTTGTCACGCACGAATCTCTCTCTGCGCCAGGAAGGCGGCTCCGGGTCATATGCGATATCAGCTGTGATCCAAACAGGTTTGTGATTTTTTATAATAATTATTTTATAGAAGCGGTTTTAATTGCTCTTTTAGTGAGAACAACCCGATTCCCGTATATACGGGCTATAGCTCCTTCGAGAACCCCACAATCCCCACTTCTCCCAAGATCGATTCGCCGGAACTGCGAGTCATCGCCATCGATCATCTTCCAACCTTGGTAGCTCGTGAATCCAGCGAGGAGTATTCTAGCTTACTGCTGCCGAGCTTGCTTACCTTAGACCGCCGAGACAGAGAGGGTGTCTGGAAGAGGGCGGAGCAGACTTACAGGGGCAAGGTCAAGGAGTTGCCTTAGGAATGAGGCGCAAGGTCCATCGAAAGCCTAACTATACTTGTCGGAAATATCGCTCTCTATCGCTTCTTCCCCGTACTGCGGACGGTGAAGGCCATCCGATATTTGGCGATTGGACGCCACCACAGGGCAGACCTGGAACCTTCTGTTGAGTAGATGGCGGAAGTTTATCGATAGGTGTTTGTGTTCTCGGGCGTTAGTAGAGCCGCTGCCGATGCTCTTGCATGGGGTTCCGCGGAGGATTTTATGAACTCACCTAGATTTTTCGACGAGACGACTCAAAAATTACTGGGAGACGTAAATGAGTAGCCACCAAAGCAGCGGAATGCTCCGTCCGCCTAGGCGCAAAAGATTTCGCTGCGTGTGGCTTGGAAAACTGGTTTAGAGAAAAGGCAGATGAAATCTGGTAGCGAAACGAAAATGGCCCCTGATTATGCAGGCTTCCAAATTGCAGCAGCTCAATGCATTGGCCGTAGTGCTCCTTTTGTTGCTCCGTTAAGGGACGCGGATCTTGGTCCAGTCGATCTAGCACCTTTCCCTTACGTCTGTATGGCTCTTGGAAGTCATGCCTTCCCCTACGCTCGTTGCTCCCACCGTTTTCGGTAGTTGGTTTGTTATGCATAAAATATTCATAAATATTTCCAGTCCTGAATACGTGATTAATAATCAAGAGAGCCGAGCCAGACTAAGCGCAGCCACGCGTGCCGTGGAGATTTTCCTTCTCAATTCGATGTGCGTCGGGTGCTTGCCCGCATGCATCGCACGTCATGTGTTCGCTAAAAACGTTGCTAAATAGTTTCGGGAGCTTTGCCGCGGACGGGGACGATACCTACCCCAGCCTAACGTTTCAACTAGTACAAGTACCTACATACATAATGGACGCTCCCCGACCTCTCTTGGGGTTTTGCTTTTTCGAATCTCAACATGATGAATTGCTGACGGTGTACGCCTTGGTTCCTGCGGACTAAGAACAGTACGTGGCTGCTTTCGTACTTATGACCTATCGCTTTTCAAAGTGCCGGAGCTACATACAGCGATCACGGAAGTTAAAAATTACGCGTCATTTATTGCTGCCACATTGACGCCCCCTCCGACGCCACACCATAATGTCGAGGTCCCAACAATTCCGCCAGACCTGGGATACGGCGCGCATTGCCCAGCGAGATATTGTCATCAATCTCAATTGTTTATCCCTTAACCGCGGCTTTCCCGAGCCTAACAGAGGTAATTGGTTCGATGCCGTATTGCATCAGAGCCGAAAAGGTTTGATGCCATGGCAATGGGCGGAATAGAGAGAATCATTGCGGTTGACAACTGGGACAACGACGTATTCATAAATCCAAGGATGATGCTTGACCATACTACGTACCGGCTCCTTAACCCCTTGCATCTTATTAGTGTCAATACAGATGAGATTAGCGAGCGAATCAAAGCTGCGCCTATCACCCGTCAATAATAGCCGCAGCGCAGGAAATTGCTCAATAGTTTCAACAACGGAATAAGAGACGTAGGTGAACATTGCTATAGAGAAATAAACGTATTTGTTAAACGCGAATGACGCCGCGTGTGTCTGCTATATACGAATTCCGACGCAGAGCGCACTTGCTATGATTGATACTTACACGAAGTGAAATGTTCCTAAAACTTTTTTTTTGGGGGCGGGGCGGAGGGGTTGTACCTGTCCGGCTCCATTCCCATTCTGCAATTTTCGGAGTCAACCGAGCGGATATCGATCGACCCCTCTACCTCCAGTTGTGCAAACAGCAGATAGAGACAGTCACTGAATATCCACAAGGAATCTAAAACAACGGGATCCAACGCGTTGCAATTATTAACAGAGAAAAATTGCGAACCAGTGCCGGTCATAATGTCCGCAAAGCCCACATTCCAGACGTGGACGGTCACGGAGCCGTACCTCAACCTGCACTGCGAGCTGGGGGAGGGGCCGTTCCACGAGAAGGCGACCAATAGCCTGCGGTTCGTCGATATCATCGGGAAGCGGCTGCACGCCGTGGACCTGGAGAGGGGACCGGAGTCAGTCACCACGCTGCAGCTGGACACGCCGATCTCGGTGACGGCCGACGTCGCCGGGCTCGACCCCCGGCAGAAGATTGCCATCGGCGCCAAGTACGGGCTCGCGCTGCTCGACCGCGCGTCGGGCAAATATGAGTACGTAGCCAGGTTCGGGGCCGACAACGAGAGGCTGCGCGCCAACGACGGCGCCGCCGACCCCCACGGCCGGTTCTGGCTAGGGACCATGACGGACTTCACCCACCTGCCCTTCCAGCGCGAAGGTGAGGGCTCCCTTTCTTTTTCATCCCATCCCTTAGAGGGGGCCTAGGCTGTCTCTGAGCAGGCGCACCCGGGGGGAATCAGAAAGTAGCGTCCGGCGCTAACGAAGCCCGGCAGGGACCCTCTACGTCTTCGATGGTGCTAAGTCCGTCCGGAGCAAGAAGCATCCGATGACCATCCCGAACTCCGTAAGCTGGTCCCCCGACGGCAAGACCATGTATTTCACGGATTCGGCAGAGGCCACGATCTACGCGTGCGACTATTCGTCGGACGACAACGCCATCTCGAATGAACGTGTCTTTTACAAGCACACCGGCCCTGGCTTTCCGGACGGCCATCGCGTCGACGTCGACGGGAATCTATGGTCGACCTTTTACGGCGGCGGTAATGTTTTGAAGATCTCGCCCAGCGGCGAAGTTATCGGGGAGATCAAGCTGCCCACCAAGGTATGTATGATTATGACTCCGCATAGAAACTCTACGTCCGCTGTTCTCCAGGATCATTTAAGACCTTGTGCTATTCCAGAGCCTGCCCGCTATAAGATAGAGGCAGGATGATGCTAAACCAGATTGGCCCCGGCGCCCCTCCCCACTCAGCACCAAGTATTAATACGTAGACAGTATATTACTTGCACCCAGTTCGTGGGAACAGAGCTGTTCATCACCACCGCAGCCGTGAAAGAGGGAGAAGGGACGGCGGAGGAGGTCGAGAAAAGCGGTGCGCTTTTCAGAGTCGATGTTGGCGTTCAGGGGTTAGACCTGTACGAATTCAAGTTGAGAGAGTAGCCGGAAAACTAACTCGTAAGCTTCCTACGGGGGCTCTGGGTTCTTGCACAGAGGCTATCACACACTATTCTAGCGGGCTGTGGCCGAGGTCTCCCGATGTGAGGAGTTAATGGAGCGGGTATCGCCATTCAGTAGAGGTAGGGTGGGGGGGGAACTGGCAGATGAAGGTAGCGGGATCATCATCCAGCTAGCTTCGAATCGGACCTCATAAGTGTAATAGGGATGAGCTTACTACCATCCGCGTATACGCCAGCACATCATCATGCATGCACGTCCCGAACGCTAGGTACGTAGAGTCCCGGCTCGTAATGCACATCAGCGGCGCTCAAGCCCACTCCTCGGTATCTCGTCTGCAATCCGATGGCGCCCTGCGCGCACCAACACGGAAGTTTAGCCGCCAGTCAGGGCCTAGTATGAAATGCAAACAAGCAGATTTGTACTTCGCACGGGGTAGCCGGACCGGTATGATATCCGGAGCTAGGACCGTTAGCCTTTTTAGGGACCTTGTGCATTAGTGCAAACTGGCACACAGAAGAGAGGACCCAGACAGGCGAGGGTCTATCTACAAACCGATGGCGACCCCCCAGTTGCCCACTCCCGCTTCGGCCTCCCCGCCCCACGAAGCTACAATAAGTACGCCGAACCCTCCCCCCCCTCTGAGGTTGGGCTGCGTCAACACGTGCCTGCTGAGGATTGGAGCCTCTGTCTCTCGCAGGTGGAGCTTTGTGCGGCCCGTCCTATGTATGCTCAACATTCAAGATTCCGGGATGGTTCCCTACGTATCCGGCCCGCGGTGTTAGCGGGCCCGGGGGGTACGCTGGGAACAGCGGTGGTCTACCACCGCCTATAAAGGATAGTGGCGGATAGGGGGACGTGGGTGTGTTGCAAGACGACGTAGGACGACGTGGCGATGCGTCGGGCAGGGCTACGTACTGCTAGTCGAAAGGTGACTTTTTTGTCTCCTATTCGAGTTTCGTGTCTGATATATGAAAACATGGAATAGAAGAGATAGAATTCAGCACTGACGCCAGACAAGTGGCAGCTCTTGCTTGCTGCAGTGCTCAGACCCCAGCGAGCTGGACGGCTTGGCAGCGCGGGTGACATGCATAGCGTTTATTCGGTTCCCCCGAGAGGTATGCGGCTCTTTCGTATATCAGCCAAATCAGCGGCCCATTTTATCTTCGGCGGGCCAGGGGGGCGTTTGAATATACATATACCGGGACATCAAGCGCCGCCGATTGGACAGCCCGCCCTTGGCCCACTCCCGGATGCGTGCGGCTTAGTATGCAGGTGCGTAAGCAGCGTCTGGGCCGCTACGTATAAATAACGCACAGATGATGACGCTCCAGGTGCATGTAACCTTGCTACTGGCTACGTATAGCTATCTGGAAACCCGGACTGCATCTCCGCTGTCGCTCCCACAAGCCGGCACCCTAGAAGATCGCAGCGGAACTTACCGCTCTCCCTAGATCTGGACCGGTCACTACGCAGGGCAACCCATCTGATGAGTGGCGCTACTTCGAGAGAGCACTCGATTACCAGAAATGGGGTATATACGGCGTTGGGCTCTTGGTCACTGATTAGTCTTTGGATCGAAGATCACCCATAAAATGGGCTGATTATATCAACCAACGTTTCTTGGCTCATGTACGGACACGGATCGGTAAGACCCTCACAGATGCTGTCCATTTTGAGAAGCGCCTTGCTGATGCTGATGATTGGAGTCTTCGACTCATTGGGAGGGAGTGAAGGTGTCCAGGGGCTAGGATGAGTGTATTCAAGTTGGAAGAAGAGCTATCCTAATAGCCTTCTATGTATGCGCCCATAACATTTTGTCACTATTACGTTCCGCAACTTGCCAAACTGGCCTTCATCCAGGACGCCATAGGTCAGTCGTATGTCCATCTCAGCCCAGCGGACGGACCTCATGATATAGAGTTACTTTGTTAGGCGTGCCTTGGGTTCAGCTGAAAATCACGATCCTTCTCGCTTGCTCTCTTTACAACCCCCAAATACTCTTTCGTTATTCTTCATCGTCTCCAATCGCGATGACTGCACCAGCATATTTGCGGAGAATGGCGTTTGGAATGAGGCGGCATATCCGCCTATTGTCATTCTGTGAATACTGGCGGATTCTATTAAGTGTTTCACGGCCAGGTGGAATGGGCCCAAGACCCTCTCTTCGTCGACTCTTTCGAAGTCATAGCGGAGACATTATGCCACTGTATTGGCCGACGTACTTGGTCGATTCTGTACAGCCAACATCTGCATGATCGATCCATATGCCCTCGCTTATGATCCCGTTGGCGTCTTTGATGAGTTGCTCCGTTGGTCATATTGAAGAGGGCGCGCGGTTTTGGCGTCTTTCATCTTTAAGCTGCCAAGAGTTTCCTGGGCACTCTTGACATAACGGAGCACGGAAACAAGAAAATACTTCGTAACACGTGTCACTGAAGACTTTCGTCAGAAAACGTGATTCAACGACATGTCCTCCCAGCAAAAGCTAGTCCAGCGTATTTTGGTATTTTTGTTTCTGTGGTTGGTGGGAAAGGTCTGGCTGAGTAGGTAGCTTCCTATGACGCCCTGACATCATACGCTGAAGCATATACGGCTGAAGAACGATAAATTATCAGGTTGACCTCTAAGAGGTCGCCGATAGAAAGGGAAGGTGGCGAAGCCTCCTTAAATACACATTAAAACAACTGTAACAACAAGAAAGCTATACCGGAGATGCTAAAAGCAATCTCCACTAGTGGCCGCCCTAACTAAGCCAAGGCTCAGCTGGAGGACGTAATCTTCAGCTGGGGTCTGTCAGATTTTAATATTGCTGCCTGGGAGAATTTAAGAGTTTTAAAGTGATGGCTGAAAGCAGACTTTCCAAAGGACTGTAAAACAACTGTTTCGGGAATTTCTTTTACTGAAAAATAAACAGCGGTAGGAGGAGGTGCTATGTAACATTGCGTTTGAATAAAGGTGTTGTTCAGGAGAGAAACCCAGAATACCTTAATATCGCAAGACACAACCGTCTCACAGTTGACGAGCACCCTCCCGACGCTTTACTGTTCTACTGTACTGAAGTATATACGGTTTGCTATGCCCTAGATTTCAAGACACTTCTGCGGGCTTTAAAGGGGAGGTTGACAGCCAAGCTTAGGGCTATTGCTATTAACGTATATTTGGACTGGCACCAATTCAATGATGGTTTGGGCGGCCTGTACGCCTTATTTCGGTCCGATTACGTATACCATGAGAGAAATACAGGGCTGTTAGTTAATACAAGTTCGAAGATTCCGCATCACAATGAAGCGGCTATCCCATCACTTTACTTCCACGTCCTCACACTTCCTTTAGTTACGCAGAACTGGCCCTCGTGAACACCACAAAAGAAACTCGTCTAAGCAAGACACGCGTCTGTATATATAATTTTCTCTATTCTAGCCAGGTCAAGTATATGTCCGCGAACACCTCTTCTTCATCTATTAACCGATCCATCCTAGGTATGTATCTCTTTTATACAGAATTTCCCCACATCGAAGTGTTGTCAAGAGATCTACCTTTCTGATTTTGATGGAATTAAGATGGATATTTGTCTAAACATGTACGTATGAATTTTATTACAAGACGATATAGATGCTCCCCGTGAAGAGAAAACAAGAAGCGGAGCGCGCGCATAACTGGAGTAATCCGGGCGGGTGTGGTATCATTCCCATATATATAGGTATCAAGCACAGGATGACTGGAATCTGTGCAGAGCGCGGCGGAAGAGGTTTCGGATGGGGACGGTACAGCGATGGGAGCCCGCACGCGAAGGAGCTCCGGGAGAGCGGGCATATTCGCTCTTCATCACCGGCCATGGTGCTGAGAACGCGCGCGTCTCTGGTGTACAGTAGCTCATGTTTTGGTCGAACGTCCGTGGTGTGATCGTCTAGAGCACGTAACCGCCGACGCCGACGCATTTCCAGTCTCGCACGCCCATTCCTTCTTCCAGCTCTACGCACCACCAGAGCGCCTCCTTCGCCTTGTCCAGTTGCCCGCTCTCCTCGTAGGCTCTAGCGAGCGCGAACCACGCGTCAGAATAGTTCCAACCAGAACCTAGCTTGGTGAGGCCAGATAGCAGGGCATATGCTCTGTCTCGAGCGGCAAGTCGGTCGACGAGTGGTAAGGAAGTTGCCCTGTACGGAGCGGGCAGTTCTTCGTTCGAATCGGATGATTTCTGTGTGGAGGGTGGTTTGCTTGGAGTCACCGCTTTAAGTATGGCAGACGCGTCGTTTGCCAGCCCAAGTGGTGTGGATGGTAGCACTAGATGGTTTCTTGTTGTACTGAGGTTGGTTTGAGCTTCGTCAACGTTGAATGAAGGGGCTCCCAAAACTGTCGCATCGCCCTCCGGTAGACCGATCCCAGGGACGGTAGGAGGCGGCAGAAGCACTTCACTATAGACGTCTAGAAGGATATTGGAAAGACCGACGATGGCTGAAGGATGGTCTGGGTAGTGCAGCAGAGCTTCCTCGAAGTGGCCCCTTGCCGCGAAGGGCGCCCCTTCGGATAGAGCAAGGTAACCCATCTAAAAGCAAAACGTCAGCGCCTGCGTTGTGGTTTGGCGTTTCTACAACTCACCTCAGATCGCATGTCACTCCAAAGCTCGTCAGCACTCTTCCTACCACCCCAGCCTGGGTTTCTCAATGTGACACCACCGCTGGTGTCCTGGGCAATCTCTGCTTCCAGGCATTCTACGATCTTCTTGGCCTCCTCAAGCGCACCCTTGCAGTCTTTATGCATTTTCGCGCGCCGGTAGAAGGCTGCGATCATCAGCCATACCTTAATGAGGATAGTCTGCCTCTGACGCTTTCTTTGTTCCTCTGGAAAATGTATTGTTGGAAGAGGATTGGAATACGACAACGAGTCCAGGACCAGAGGGTCAGCATTGTTCATTGAACCCCTGACTGTCGAAGCCGTGGAACCACTTCGGGTTATGCCGCGGCCATCGAAGAAATCGGGTCGCTCCCTAGCCGCACTATCTCCTAAGGGCGTGAAGAAGTCGCTATCTACGATGGATGACCGACGAGGCGCGGAACCGCTACTAGTGGGCCGCCTCGTGCTGGGGTTGCGCTTCTTCAAGCTGTTTCGTCTCGTCGAATTGCTGCGTCCGCGGCTACTGGTCGGCCTTGAGGACTGCCGCGAATGTCTAGCACTCCCATTCTCTTTCGTAACCTGGATAGTTGGAGCTGTAGCCATAGTGGTCGCTACCGTTTGCGCGGTTTGCGGTCTGTCTGACGCGGTGGCTGGCTCCTCACTCTCCATCACGCTAGCCGGCGGGGGATTGCGAGAAGTTCTCGTGCCAAAGATGCTCCCTTTGAGAGTTCTTATTGTGCCCGCCGAGCTTTTCGGTGGCACGAGGTTCTTCTGGCCCGGGGACGAGTTTGGACGTTGTATTGTGCCAAACAGTCGCGTGTACAGAGCCAGCAATTCATGGCTAGCGTTGACCGCCACTTCGGGGCCTTCCAGCAATTCCAAAAGAGCGAGCTGGGTCATCTTGACCTCAATGATGCCCTCCTTTTCAAGATCGTCCATCTGGTCAACGAGGCCCTCCGGCCGTGTCTTAGCTTCCACCTCATTAAGATGGTCGCTTCGATATGTGCCATCTAAGCTCTGCGAGCCGAATAGGACGACTGGATCATCGAACTGTTCGAATGCGCCTTCGCAAGCTCGGGCTGCCATTATAAAATCCTGTCTTGCGCTCAGAAGAAGTGCAAGTAGATGCCAGAGAGGAATTAGCGATCGCTCCCTCCAGTAAGAGCCGGATCCGGAGTCCTCGTCCCTGGATTTCTTGTTGGACATGAGTGCGGCCTTGACAATCTCAATTGCTGGCGACAGTTCCCGTTGCTCAGCAAGCAATAAACCAAGTGTGAACAGAGTTCTGACATCAGTAGGATTGCCGGTATCAGGAGACAATGACCTCTGGAAACTCCGAATGGCTTTCGATTGGACCTCAGTGCGGATGGACGCGTCGTATGTCGCTCGAGACCACTGTGCTTGTGCGAGCCCAATTGCCTGCCAAGCCAAGCCATGAACATGCGATGATATCCGTGGGTGTAAGACAACACCTTCACCGTTTTCCTCCTCCAGAGGAGGGATATTGCCATCGGTATTAGGGAGTGGTGTGGGTAGCTTCTGGAGCATCTCCTCCAACTCGATAGCTAAGCCGTACGCTTTCTCGGCTGCATCATAGAACCCGTACTGGCAAAGGGCCGTGATCGCTTGAGAGATGGTCTCCAAGACCGTAGCGTCATCATCAAGATTGGGCTCGAGATGTCCCGTCTTGTCAATGCGAGCCTTGCCCCTCTTGACAATCTCTAGATACGAGTCGAAGGCACTGAAAGCCAAGTCGAATTCCGCAACCGATAAGTGAACGATGAAAAGATATCGCAATATCGCTGTAGAATGGAATGTCTTGGTCGCAGCCCGATAGAGAATATCGAGTACGCCGCGGCTAAGGTCTTCCTTCCCTCCTTGGCCAAGATCGCTTTCGTGCCACTGCCACCCACTTAGGACGGTCCAATTCCTCATCACGATGGCAACGAAGTTTTCTACTTCCCGCCTTTGTTCGTCAGCTCGAGGAAAAGTTGTTTCACTCAACAAGAGGCCTTCATATGCTGCTTCGACCCGTTTCAGTTCCATGCGGAGTTCATTTCGTGCCGAGCCATGACTTGTGGCGGCAGCCATGTATCCTGTAGGAAAGGGTAAGTCCTGCTGTAGAATACCCGAAAGCGCAGCGTAATATTCATCCCAGACCCTCCTCCTAGGGACAGCGCCTTTGAAACCATATCCGCCTTCTAACGGGGATCCTTGAGCTTTGAAAGTTTCCCAGTACCTTGCCCAGGTGCGGAAAGCGGCCAGTGAATCATCTTCCGCAAGCGACTTTTCTTCTCGTTCTAGGGCTCTGGCTTGGAGCATACAGTATTCTGTCAAGAAAAGCTCCGCCCAGAATCGTAATTGCTTGCGACCTTTCGGGCTTTCCCAAAAGCTGGACAAGACGGCCAAGGCGGATTCGAGGACAGCAAGCGCTTCAACCTTCAAATCGCTGCGTGATAGACAGTTGGCTTTGAGATATGCGGCTTTCAGACTGCAGACTTTAGTCCATTCGGATAAGGTTTCGGGTTGAGGAAATTTGGCGTATTCGGTCTCTAAATTCTGGGGTAATAATGTCTGGGCTTCATCGTATTCACCCGCAGTCCAGAGGAGCCAGCCTACGCATACTTGTGCTTGAAACCTGTCTTCCGGATATTTTGTCTCTTGATCAAAAGCACCGCGCAACTTGGGCAGCAACTGGGCGACATCTAGGTCCTGGCCATGGGCGGACCCTGGCCTCGATCCGGGTCGGTGGTTCTGGGAGGCCTTGACGATGGCGTGCTCGGTCTCAGCGGTAGTGGTAAGGCCTACGAACGGTCTAATAGTGAGTTACTGATGCTTGATACGGAGACATCCACGGACGGTAGTGATCATGACGGAAGATGCGCGTGATGGAGTCGTACAGGATCTGTCATTCGCGTGTTTGCGGACTTTGCGCACGAGTTCTGGTACTTCATCCCATCTGCCCTCGCATCTTGCATCTTCCAGTAATTGAAGGTAACGAGCAGCCTTTTCTGGATTCTAAGAACCAGTTCCAGGAAGTTAGCGACACAAATCACTGTCAACCTCAGCAGTACGGGGAGACAGCAGTGGTGGTGGTGACGTACACTCATTATGGCGGTGACTCCTGAATCAACTAGCTCAATCTGGTGGAGGAAGTGCGATATTGAGCGAATGAAATCTCCAAGGTCAGCTGGAGTTACAAGGGAATGTTCCAACCGCCATAGAGAAATCCCCGTACAACGGTGGGGTGCGGCGTGATGGTGGCGGCGGTGTTGGTTGTTGAGGATTAAAGAGCCGCGGCGGGTTGTGAGTTGCGACGTTGGGCTTAATAGAGGAAATTCAAAATATACCGTAGCGGAAAAGCCAATCAAGGGTGCTGCATAGGGGACTCGTAGCTGCATCCCTGAAGAGCCGCGTAGGGGAAGGGAAAACTGTGGGGGTGAACCACTTTGTACCGACACCCCCTGGCAGGATGTACTCTACCGCGGTGTTAATGCAATTATACAGGGTCACTAGCCACATATCTCCAGCCTTCTGTTCTGCGTACAGGCATAGATTAGATGTGGCTTAAAGCTAGAGCTTCCAAAACAAGAAAAGCTTCAGAGGTAAAAGATTTTGATATTGGATCACCTCGCATTGCATTTGGGCCTACGAGACAACCGATTTGAGCGATTGTGCCGCTACGCTGAAGCTAAGAAGTTTATCAGCGCACGGTCGTCGACAGCATTTTGAGGAAGAGACATCTTCCGGTCTCCGGTTGGTTCTGTTGTGTTGGGACGGATAGCTTCACAGCTCGTCAGCCTCGATCACTTACTCAAGCACCTGACCCTAGGGGCAGTGCATTGAGTGGTAGTCCACCGGGCATCAGCCAAAATTCGCCAATACCTTAGGTCATCAAGGGCTAGGAAGGAGCAAGTGTCTGGAAGCAAATATTGCGATTTGTAGAAGTGCTCGGAAAATATGGCATTGGTATCACTGCCACCAGAGCTCCGAAGCCTCTGCAGGAGATTAACCTCAACAAATGCGGAGCAACTACCCCCTCTATTACCGGTCCTCCTCAAGGATGTTTTGCGCTGTCAAGAGCCTCTCTTAAAAGCACAAGATGTGAAAGCAGGGGAGAAGGCCTCCGAAGCAGCGCGTTTGGTGAATACCCTCAAGACAAAAGTACTTGCACTTCTCAATGGACGGAGTGCCCAGGGCCACTTCGTCGGAGCCGCGCTAGCGAAGGCTGTAGTAGAAGCTGGCGGCTGGGAATGCCTTCGAACATGCGAGCCGTGGGTACTAGCATTGCTGTCAATTCTTCAGGTGAGTATCCGGGGTTTCAGCTCGTTCTTTGGGGAGTACTAACAATTAATAGAAGAAAGACCCTCCAATTGTCAAGGAGTTTTGCATCATAGCTATTACGAAGATGTATACTTTCATGCATGGATACCCAACACTGGTACGGGAAATCGTGACTCCCACCTTGCAAACCTTTGCAACGGCTTGCCTACAGATTCTCAAGCCGCCAGCCTCTTCTAAGATTATGAAGGTACCGTATAGTCTCATTGAGGCGGTTTTTGAGGCGATTTCGACGCTATTACCTTTGTATCCTACTACTCTGCGCCAAATCTCAGCAAAGATAAAGGCCGAGGCAAGGCCATATCTTGCGCCGACGGGTTACGAAGCCGCCATAATCCCTACATCGCTGCAAGAGAGCAGTCGACGCCTTGTAGTCAGGCTGCATATGACTGCTACGAAGAGCGGAGACGCTGCTGAATGGGCCAGGCATATTGATATGCTGGTCAAGGAATTCCACATGACCGCTGATCAACTCTTTCGGCCAGTCCATGAGAACTGGGAATCGGTATTAGGTTATCGCCGAGGGCCAGCGAATTACGATGCGGAGCCGCGAGGAGGTGGCGACCAGCCTGAGAACCTACCCCCATGGACTGGTACGCAAGCCGGCAGCGAGAGAATGATTGGTCTCCTCCACTTCATTGGTGACTCTCTGCGTTGCCACACAAGATCCGCCGTAACTATACCGATAAGTTCTATTGTTGACGCCATTGCGAGGATATCATCGATCATGCCACCATTCCCGGAAGGGGAAAAGATGGGGTCTAGTCAGACGAATCCTGCTGTTGGCAGGGAGGAGAAGGACGACTTTTGGGCCGTCTTCCCTGAGATCCAGCTTGCCGCCTTGAGACTGTACTTGGTCCTCATCCAACGGCTAGGACGAAATTTCCTTCCGGCTACGCAAGAGGCCTTGGACCAGACGTTGCGGATATTCAAATCAAGCTACCGTCTGCCGGAAATTCGGACGATTTCTTTCATGGTGATCAGGGAACTGACCGGTCTCTCTGGGCCTACTATGGAAAAGCTTACGGTTGAAGGGCTAAGTCTCGTGATCAAGTCGTGCTGCCGTGACCTTCTGGGTGCGGCAGGCCATCTGAAACGTCCGAAACAGGAAATCTCTGCGCAAAATGGATCAAAGCTAAAAACGGTAACCCAGAATGCTGATGCCTTCCTGTCCACCAAGACGGACGAGGAGACTTTGTTGGTCTCGCTCAGCGAAGAACATCTAGCAGTAGCTGAAGCACTCTTAGCCACCTTTTTCAGTAGTCTACCTCAGCAGCACCTGACATCACCTCTCCGTATTCGTATGCTCAGAACCGCGATCCTGTGCCAAAATAAGGACGCTCAGGTGGCAAGTGTGCTGCACCCATCAAGAGATGGCAGCGGGAGAATGCCTCAAGTCATTCTGCCCTATCTGGTCCGTCAATTTCCCCACGATCGGGCCGTTGAGCTTCTTCGCTTCACTTTCCGCCCCTTGGCGACTGGGCCTCTCAGCAACGTCATGGGCGTGGAGGATGACATGTTAGTTGACGAGGAGCCAAAGACGGTAGCGGCCACTAACGGGTCCTCGTTCGGTCGGTTCTTTGGAGACTCCCTTTACAACCCGCTGGCTCCCTCTAAGGCCCCAGATGCACCGGAAGCAGTTGAAAGAGCCAGATCGCCGTCTCCTGTCGCTCCGCCAATCCCGAAAATTAAAGAGAACCCTTTCCTTCCCACTCAAACTCAGACTCAAATCCAAACCGTAATCTCAGAGAAGCAGGAGGTCATTGTGCCCAAGTCCAGCAACTCTCTGAAGCGCAAGAACGAAGAGGAAGATGTCCTGGTCACGAAGCGCGTCGGAATTGAGGACACCAAAACGGTGGACGCGGTGCCCGATGTCAGTAGTGTGCCGTCGCAGCTAGGCCCGGTTAGCACTGGCCAGGAAGATGAAGATGATAGTGACGATGAAAGCGTCCACTTGAACATGGTGCTCGATTCATCCTCGGATGAAGAAGACGAGGAATGAGGACTCATGAGGTCGAGGATCAAACGGAAGTTGCGAGGCTGAGATGCTTGTAGGTGATTAGACGCCTCTCTTGATACCAACGAGGCGTAAATTTAGACAAGTACCGTATTATCCAACGAATTCCATATCGCCCTATGATGCTAAGACACTTGAGGTTAGCAACAAACCCTGTTCTATAGCCGGCCAAGATCGGAGCCCGTCTGAGACTTGAGCTGGCGGTCTACGTCATAAAGTCTTGAAATCGTTTGGCGACCCATCTTATGCCACACTTGGAATTCATTGAACCGGCCAAGTGTATTTTACAATGAATAGCTGGAAATTCATATCAATCGGAGCTGCTGCTGTATCTTATCAGCTGCAATCAGCATTCCTCTAGTTTCGCCCTAAGTAAATCACACATAGAATGGGCCTGATCTAGTAACAAGCGCATCAAGCATACATACATACGGGGTACATATACGCACCGAACCGCAGCCATGCCGAACTCGCTGCAGATAGCCCTCATAAACGACAGCGACAGCGCCGAGGTGTACGCCTACATAACGGGCCTCGCGCTGCAGCACGACGGCAAGCGGTGCTTCCTGAAGCCGGACGGGAAGTCGCTGTACTTCCCGACGAACCCGCCCAGGATCGGGACGCCGCTGCCGGAGGACGTGGCCATCCCGCTCGGCGCGCCCGGAGGCGGGAACAACACGCCGGTGGCGGTGACGATCCCGCAGATCGCGGGCGGCCGCATCTGGGTGTCGCGGGGCCCGAGAAAGCTAAAGTTCCTGCTGAACCCGGGCCCCGCGCTCGTCGAGCCCAGCGTGCTGAACCCGACCGACCCCAACGCCGGCGTCGACTTCGGGTTCGCCGAGTTCACGCTCGACGCCGCGCAGCTGTACGCCAACATCAGCTACGTGGACTTCGTGCCGCGGTTGCCCATCGGGCTCGAGCTGCGGTGCGGCGCCTCGCGCGGCACGGTGCAGCGCGTCGCGGGCATGCGGCCCGACGGCGTCGACCGGCTCGCGGCGGGGCTGCGGGAGCAGGCCAAGCGCGACGGCCGGCCGTGGGACAGGCTGGTGGTCGCGGAACGCGGGGGCGGGGGCCGGGTGCTGCGGGTGCTGAACGCGACGCACGGGGGCGCCGTGGGCGCGAGCTTCGCGGGGTACTACGAGCCGTACGTGGAGGAGGTGATGCGGGCGTACGGCAGCGGGAAGAGACTGCGCATCGACACGCAGGCGGGGCCGGGGGTGGTCTCGGGCCATGTCACATCGAAAGGCGAGTTCGTGATCGGCGGCGAGGCGTTCGGGCGGCCGAGCACGGCGGACATCCTGGGGTGCAATGGCGGGCCGTTCGCGACGGGGCCGTCGCCACTGCGGAACGCCATCATACCGCGGCTGGCGGCGGCGTTCGTGCGCACGGCGCTCCTGGATGCCGAGCTGCACCCCTCGGCCCCGGACACGTTCTACAGGCGGGACCCGACGAACCACTACGCGCGCCTCGTGCACGAGTGCACCGCCGACGGGAAGGGGTACGCGTTCGCCTACGACGACGTGCAGCCGGACGGCGGCGAGGACCAGTCTGGCAAGGTCAACGCGGGCGATCCGGTGCTGTTGACCGTTGCGGTGGGTGGTATGCACGCGGGTGAGGAGCAGGGCGGCGGTCAGCGGGCGCAACCGCAGCAAGAGCAGAGAGTCCTCAAGCAGCAGGCTCCGGCTCCGGCTCCTGCTCCGGCAGCTGAGACACCGCAAGGTCAGCCGCCAAAAGGGGGAGGATTGAGGAATAAGCTTGAAACACTCAAAAGCAGATTCTTGCGGTAGTTATTACATGTTGTTCGAAAGAGTCGGAAATGAACGCCCGAGTCATACGGTTGATATAGAATCGCTACACATAGGTAATCTAGTGCTAAATGCTCCATGCTAGGAGCAGCACGCTTGGATTGCAACCAAAGTTCTTGGGTCCTGAGTCGTTTGCGGGTATATTTAACTATCATTATACAAGGTCGGAACCTATCCAGGTTGTAACATCTGAACTCTAAGGACGTCATCCAATGCAAGGTCTGCCAGGCTCTATTCAGAATCCCATGTACCGCCAAGAGTCAGATATGTATTTGCAGGTGGGCGAAATACGCACCATCTCCTGCATAGCTTCGTTTCCACGCGCCGGGGTTTTAATCAACGCCGGTCCAGAATGCAGCATGCAACAGACCACCCAGAAGCTACTACCGATCATATACCAGGTTTTGGAATCCAAGGGTCGGTTCTACAGATCTAGTCCCGAAGCCATGCTCTCCGCTTCTCTTCCTTCTTCGCACGGCGTTTCTCCTTGAAAGCCTTTAGTTCCGCCTTGCTGGGCTTCTTTCCAGAACGCTCGGCCTTCAAGCTTCGTCCGTCGTGCGAATTGGCAGCCGCGTCAACATCGAAGAAAGCATTCATTTGTCTCTTAGACTTCGCCTCGTCGTTGTGTCGCTCGGGATTCTGATCGGCGGCTTGCCAGCGTCCCGTAAAGCGGTTGAATGACCCGATGGCAGCATAGGCACTGGCGGCATCCACACCCTGATCTTGCTCGGGATTCTCTTCTGCGTTCTTGGCGTACCACGCGTTCGGGTCGTAGTCACCATGGATAGCTGGGTTGTAGCCTCCGGCGGGAGGACGCTCATTCTTCGGCGGCTCAGCTGTACCGGGTGCGGCCGGAGCTTGCGCGTCTGAACTGGAAGAAGCGGTGGCTTTCGGTAGCCGCGGGTTATCCCATGTAGTTTCGTTGGTGAATCGGTTGTAGAAGAAATACGCCTGATGTACAGGGTCCCATTGGTAGTCCCAGCCATCGTCCTCCACCGGGGGAGGTTGCTCTTTCGGCAGAGGAGGCGCATTCGAATCTTGAGCCGCAGAATCAGCAGGAGCGATAGGCGACGCCTCGCCAGATTCTCGCGACGTGGCAGACCCTCCTGGCGATCCGACTTCCGGATCCTCGTCACTGCTGGTCGGTGCCGTCGCAATTTCTCCTTCGTGGTTTTCGCCTTGCATCGTTTCCGATGTTGTGTCCGCCGCGGGTTTTTCGAGGCTGCTGGCTTCAGTACGGCGCTCAGAGCCAGCCTCAGGGGTTCGCGGAGATGCTGATGTGGAAGCCATGATTATCGGCGTCGTCAGGAGCGGTGATCATAAATTCACGGAGATGCAGGATACGGGTGGAAACATTCTGGCGAATACTCTCCAGAGGTGAGTATGAGATCGGGATAGCGACTAAGATGGCGACGCTGTAGTTCTGAAAATGGCGCCTAATGTTATGATAGAGTGAATGATTTCATTCTCGAAGATGCTAGTTAAATAATCAAGGGGCGCTTTCAACGCTTATCGGTACGGTATGACAATAACAGATAGCGCAGCCCACCGCTAGCAAATAACCGATGGCGCAAGTACCCGGTAGCGGATTTATGCTTAATCCGTGGCTCCGAGGTCCCGTCCCATGGGCATTAGCGCTTATTAGGGTGTGTTCGGTAGAGCTGGGAGATGGCGGGGAAAGTGACATTTTAGCCGCACCTATTTTGCATAAGCAATTATGCTTTCGTCCCATGTACCCCCTAGCGCTTGAACTAGCTTACGAAAGCAACCCCTCTTCGGCTACTAGCCTTTGACTTCTTCGATATTCAGCTGTTGCTATTGCTGTTGCTGTTATTTCCTGAATCTCAAAATGGCTTCGTCAGTAAATCGTTTTCACGCTCCGCTGGAGGGCAACAGCCAGGTCTGGGGATCACCGTCACAGGAAGATAATGATAACTTCCCTACTACAACGAGCCCCAGGTTTCCTGTTGCACGAATTCAACGTTCCGGAACGGCATGATGGCTGTTGGGCATCGATGTTCGATAATAGTTCTACGACGCTCGACAACAGTACCATGAAACTAACGACTCATGAGATCAAGGGTCAAAATCAATGTAAGCGGCTGCTGCTTCAGCGGCTGCTGCGGGAGCCGTCCGTCGCAGCCGCTCCTTCAGCGGCTGCGATCAGCTAGCCCTTCTAGGCCTGGTTGCCAAGGGTACATTGCATAAATCTTCGCAGCCGCTGCTCATAAAGTCCCACGATGATCGCTTCCTGATAGGGGAAGGCCTTGTGGCTCTTAGAGTTTAATATGGGCCGAAGGGGCGAAAAGCTACAAGCTGCGCAGCCGCTGAGCTCTACCGAACACACCCTAACCTTCGAGCCCCTGAATGGAAGTGGGTCTTATTCAACTCGAATCATTCGCTTAACGTTAGAATACTGATAGGCACTTTTCAGTTAGTTGCACCTACCCTTATTTCTCTCGGACTTCTATTTATAAGAGCTGTCGGGTTTGCATAATGTGATCTTGGTCTTTGTACTCAATTTACTTAAATTGTTGCTTCCACTTGTCAATGGGCATGGCCAGTACTCATGGATTTCGAAGCTCGCAACTTCACGCACCCCTCTCCACCCCGCCTCTTTGTTTAATGTTTCCAACAACAGAGGATGAGGGAAAGGCTACATAGACTTAGGCATTCTAATAGAACCATTAGAGAAGGTAGCCTGTTGTTTCTCTACTACGTCGTTCTATCCCAGTTATTAGTTTGATTGTCTTGGTAGTTGGTCCTCTACGGGCGTGCTGGGGAAGGCGAGCAGACTATAAATTTCCTAAATGTGCACGCCTACAACCGGCGGAGGTAAAAGTAGTAAAAGAACTGGTTATTATGACATTTAAGTCAAATATAGCTTAGGTATAGTTCGGTGCCATTGTAATTGGCAAGCTAAGCCAGTGGAAAATGCGAGATTTGCAATGGGGCTCTCAAAGAGGATGAAGGTCTGTTGTGCACCGGCTGCAATATCACCCGAAATCCTTCATATACTCTCTGAGCGGGATCATATTCGCACATCGTCAATCTATTTTGAAAGGTGCAGCTTAGACTCTCCCCTGTTCTGTATACAATTTAACATGGGGTATCATTTTTTACCGAGGCGCCAGCTGCCCGCTCTATCAACAGCCAGAGTGGCAATGGGATGCTAACAATTAAGTTACGGTTCGCCCAAAAGACTGGATCTTGGAATCTTACATGTAATTATACTTCCATTTCTCTCCGTGTGAATCGGAAGAGATGCAAGGTTTACAAGGGTTAAATCGTAAGGTTGACAGAGCAATGGTGCTCAAAGTAAATAAAGTCCTCATAATAGTAATGCGTACTCTCTATTCTCATAAAGAATAAATGCTTTGGCTTCATATGTCTGGCTTTAAGTCGAAGTCAGCTTGGTCTTCGAAGCCACCTACTATTATCCTACGAAGGCCCACAAGACGTCAGCATAGCAATTTTCTCACGGTAGGTCAAAGCTTCGGTGATCATCACCAACAGACCAATAAAGAGAGGGAAATTTAGCTCCACTTACTTTTCATGGTAAATGCTAGTTAGCTATTACTGAGAATTTGTTGGTACTGGCGCCTTATGGCCACTGTAGGATGAATATGTGGAGTGTGGGGGGGCCTGTGGATTGGGACTAGCGGTATGGTCGATAATGCGGTTTAGTGGGCGGCTTGGCCCGGCTTGGCTGATTTGGTTCGTCTGTACTACCAAAAGCTGAATCAGAGGCTGAAATAATAACTCCGGGGAAACGCGCGGCTTGTGACGTTCAAGTTTTCACTATATTTATAGTGAGACGCAAACAGGCAAATTCACACCCAGCAAACCTTTCAGGCGCCCCACTAAGGTGCTAGATGACAGAATCCCAAGTAAGGTTAAGGATCTTCCCTGGACAACCTTCCAATCGGGAGACGATGGACCCACATCCAGATCTAGACAAGTCCGGGCGTGAGAAATGCTACGCAAGGAACAGCCCCGGGAGGTATTCTTCCAACAGCCGTCTTGGCTGAAAAGGCACGTCTTGGCAACGCGCTCCAATTACCCGCAGCCGGGGACAGGTAGCACTATTATTGGACTTCACAGCACGGCGTTGGTCGTAATTGTGTTACCGTTTCGCTATGCACAGTTCCATAGCATTTGTCAATATTCATGCAAGCCCCCCATACCTAACGTATGAAATCGGGGGTCAGTAGCTGACGGTTCGTGGATGACCCAGTATGGTGGCAGCGTGGCCAACCTCGATGGCAACATATAAATGTATCTCAACTTGTAAGATGACAAAGTCAGAGAAATGAAAAACAGGCTGGACCCTGGGGTTTTACCGGAAGAGCTTCTTGTTTTCAGATGAGGCTCTTTGATCACCTCGACGTGCTTTTCTGGGTTTGGATCTGCAGCAGTAACCATAATCACCCTATTTGATAGCAATAGCATTAGCGTGGCATTTATCCAGAAGGAAGTCCGGGTACTGCTCCTGGTGAGCTACTGCAGATCACCTTTTCCGCACCTCGGCCCTTTTCATCCTTCCCATCAGTAGCATTACGTATACCCACCAGACGCACGTCTATGTCTTATGCGCTCGGCGCGAATTCCCGTTGGTCGATTCGTCCAGCACTTTTATATACCTTCGCATTTATCTGACCCACCACTGAAGAGTCGCCCTCGGCCGAGAAGCCTCCGCATCAGATATCTGGCGCAATAAATCTACTGGCTGTCGCGATTTTTCCATTCTATAGAGCGCTCTCTGTCGATTTTACTTTCGGTCCATCCATCACTACTATAACCTGGTCTGTACAGATGTGAACACTCTTAGATGATGATGAACGCATCCATCTAAGTGGTAGAGCAAGATTGCGAGGCAACAACCAGAGGTAGATGTGATACGCTCTCCCATTTTCAAGCACAGTGTAGTGCCCTCCAGGAAATCCTCAACATGGCCACCTCAAAATCATCTCAAGCGGTAGTTCTAGCGATCTCCGCCTTGGTCGCAGTCGGCAAGGCGTTCGAGGAGATCAGCAGTGACCGATGTAATTGCTTCCTCACCAACGGAAGCACCGCAAGTTACTTTGCAGGTCACAAGTTCTTTGATTTCCGGTCACTGCCTCAGCATGCCTACGTGCCGGCCCACATCGAGGACGCCTACGAGAGCAGCTACGTCACGCCCACCAGCGAGTACTTCGCCTCCGAGGAATGGACGAGTACCTGGGGAATACAGGGCTGGAATAACAGCCGCACGGTAGATGCCGGCGTTGCTTCGGTTCTCATGGTCCATTCGCCCAACAACGTCTACATCGAGACAAACCAGGACGATGATCCCGCTTCCGAGACCTTCATGACCCTCAGGACCATCAGGTTGAGGGACTATCAATCTTCGGCGGAGTTCGAGTCTGTCGACCAAGGATACCAATTCGTGTCGATGCGCATGCTGGCGAGGACGATTGGCGCGCCGGGGGCGATAACGGCCATGTTCACCTACCGGGGGGCCGAAGAATTCTTCCAAATACAGGAGTCGGACTTGGAGTTCAGGACAATCGACCCGCCCAATACCGTCCACTGCACGAATCAGCCAGCGGTCGACGGCGAGGGCGCGAGGGTCGACAGGGCCACGCGAAATGTCACGATTCCCGGTCGACTCACCCGCCGAGACTGGGCCGTCTACCGCATGGACTGGACTCCCGCGGACACGACGTGGTACATAAACGGCCAAAATGTCGCTTCGATCACCTTCCAGTCGCCGAGGGACCCCAGCATCCTCATGTTCAACTCGTGGAGCG
Source organism: Monosporascus sp. mg162 (assembly GCA_004155945.1). Taxonomy (NCBI): domain Eukaryota; kingdom Fungi; phylum Ascomycota; class Sordariomycetes; order Xylariales; genus Monosporascus; species Monosporascus sp. mg162. Next base: position 78,058 of record QJNY01000320.1, read on the forward strand.
ACGGCGGAAGCTGGTCCGGCAACATGACCGTGGGGAACGAGGCGTACCTGCACGTCCAGTGGATCGAGCTGGTCTACAATACCACGACGCCGGAGAACTCGGAGGGGGAGGAGGGCCAGTGTTACAACGTCTGCAGCATCGACGAGACAGGAACAGTAGGGACCCCTGTACTACTGCAGGGTGGCGCTTCGGGTTTGCTAGATCGGACGAGGGATTTTAGTAGCGTTGTTTCCTGGATACCGTGGCTGGCAATAGCGGCGATGATATGCTTGACATGATGACGCCTATGACTTAAGATCAAAGATGACATAGAGGAAATATAAGGAAAAGGCGCGAAGGGCGCCATGGTTTTCGGAACGAATCGTTCGCGCTGGGAAACTTGTAAATATTATATACTTATAGCGGAATTTTATATCACCTTAACGATATAGCCGCTACGTTCCCCTAACCCTTAGTATAGGCATTCCAGTAAAACACTCCATACTGTCGCTATGCGCTATATGTTTCGGGTTCCTATGACCCTTCCACATCCTATGGGCTCGACGTTATTTACGTAGGGTGAGGCAAGGTCCACTATTCTATAGACTTTTTAACACGAGAACTACCATTAAATGCATATGCGCATCTCCGAACGGCCCATTCTGGTTTTTTACTCGGCAGAAGGCTATCTTCGAGAGAAGAAACGTCTATGTACAAGATATTAGCTTTTATTTGGCATTCCGTCTCCAGCAAGATCCAATAAGTCGACTGATCTGACGGCGCATGGATAGAGGCTCCGACTGCTGGGGTGTTCACTCCGTCGTTTAAGGGGACATCCCCGGCTAATGTATGTGCCTTCTCCCTGTTGAATAAACCCTTCAGTGAGCCGAACTGGGCGGCGTAATAACGAGGAATTACGCCTGGTTGCATTATTCGATCTGCTCGTCTGTTCCCGGCCGATTCGCCGCGTTCATAACCGGCCGACCATATATCACCTGCATTGTTCGCGGATCCCCCGTTCGCCGGAAGAAGCCGACCTGTTCGAGGTGGCGGGGCAGGAAGCGCGCCGTGAGGTCGATGTCCATCCCCACCTCGTCCGCGTTCAGGATCGGGTCCTCGAAGAATTGCCTGATGGCCTCGTCGGTCTCGTACCGCCCGGCGCCGTTGGCGAGGTTCGCGTAGTACTCCGCCGGTCTCGCGACCGCCGCCTGGCACCGCTCCAGGACCTCGCTCAGTGGGGGCACGTGTTGGTTATCCACCGCCATGCATCTCCCCAGGAGTAGTCTCAGGTCGCCGTCTGACTCCTGGTTGGTCAGCATCTGCATCGATGCTAACGTGCCGATATCGTTGCCGTAGGGATCCGGTATGCCTATTATATCCCTCTGGTTGGGAAGGGGTAATGGCTGTCCTGGGACCATCAACGTCTCGATCGCCTGTGATTTGTCAGATATCCCATCAAGTACGTGGTCGGTCTCCGGTCTACCTGTGCCATGGCGTAGATATTTGTAATGTATCCGATATGGACGCCTTCCCTGTGTGAAGCATGATTATCAGCATCAACTAATAGATCGAGTTGGTGGCGGTAAACACGAACTGCCGGTTGCTATCCTCTTCCATACCCCGACCGAAGTCGATCAGCTGAGGCACGAATTAGCTTATAGATTTCCAGTCGGGCCTGGGAAGTCTAAAGTCTATAGTTTAGACAGAAACCCACTTTAAAAAGTGGCGCATACGAATGATCAGGGTCGCCGGGGAAGATCTTCGAGATTAACACGTTATTCATGTGCCCGCTACCCTGAGTAAGTGTAGATGGCTCCCGGCCCGGCTGGATCGTTTCTCGCCGGAGTTTTGCCCCGTCGGGACTGTCAGGGGGGTACGCCATCGCTATACACGCTCTCGTGACTAAATTCTCCGTTTGGCCGGTGAGTGGTATTCTTATGGCCGGATTAAGGACTCGGTCGACTACTCACGGCAAAGCAACAAGCTCCAAAGGATACGATTAGGGATACCGGCCGAATACCCCATACCGTAAAGCTTCCGCACCCACTGAAATACCGTGCCGTGCTCGACATACTATGGGAGCACTTATTAGATTTGATTTCCAAACAAGATAGATATAAAATACGTCCACCTCCCTCTAAAGAGGACCGTGAAACCTGCTGATCATCCATGAAGCTTCGGAACAGTTTGATGGAGAACATCAAAGCTTCACTTACTTCTAAAGCCAGTGTAGGACGCCGTCCATTATCTTTGCCATCTGCGCTCTGGTTACCCGCAGCAGTACCCGCTTCTCCCGCACCTGCATGGTCTGGGGCGGTCTGGCCATCGACTTGTGATCGGGGGGCGTTCTTCAACGAGACCAGCTCGAGGGAAGCGTCCGCGAGCTCGACGAGCTGTCCGATGTGTTCGGCGCCCCGTAGCCTCTTCAGCCACCTGTGCTCGTTCCTGAGGGCGTCGTCTTCCTTGGGGTTGAGGGAGTACTTGATAACCAGACGTCGCTTCATGCGGCCTCCATCGTCGTTCTCCCTCAGCAGTAGAACTCCTCCGTGTCGGCCTATGCCCGCCGGCTCTATATATCGGAGGCGCGGGTTACTTCTGAAGTAGCTTGCGACCTCGTCAGCCAGGCGCGCATTTTCTTGGTCTTCCAGTTCTTTCCGTCTTGCGGCCATCGCCGCTTGCGCTGCGGCGGTTTTAGATTCCATCCCGCTTAACGCAAGGGCTCCAGCCTCTTCAGTTGATTTGTCTGCTAGTAAGAATGGGTTATTAACAGAGCAAGACAGCGTCAGGATTGAATAAGCATATCCTCGAAATATTCCAGCGGGTTTACATCGTAACTGATCTGGATGTGTCACTGATGAAAATTGTATTCTGTTTCCGGCTTCTGTCATGCCAGTGACACAAAGAGACTTGCATACGAGGGGACGAATGTAGCGCCCAAGGAAGCGTCACTTGTTTAGACCTTTGTTCTCGAGGCTTATGAAAGAGCTACATTATTGCCATTGTGTAAAAAAGGGATTTACGAGGTCAAAGTGATGATTAGAGATGTCAGAACTAAACTTTAGCAGTGTCAGTGGCATTGCGGAGCACTCAAGCAAGGTCAACAAACCAACCACCATGAAGCCAATGCGGACTTATGAAAGAGTCTTATCTAAGGAAAATTTTGGTATATGGCCGGATCGTCCCCTGGCGCACACCATTGATCCCGGGCTAGTCACTCCTCGGATGCGTCACTTGACTAACGATCTATCTATTCAACCAGCCGAAGGATTCGCATGTGTGCCCTGGAAGCATCGAAGCAGAGTGGCTCGCTGGTTCGCCGGCCTGCCGTGATCTTTTCCGGTGGCTTAGGTAGGGTAGCGGGGAAGCGAGCAAGGCATATTATGTACGGCCAGTTCGTGCGATAAACCTCCAATGCCTAAGGGCATCCTAAAAGAGTGATCACGTCCCTTTTTTTCTTGGCGAAACTCATGATTTTGACGATACGTTCTTGTTGGTTATCAGCTTATTACCCACCTTTCTGACGAAGCATGTGAGGAGTGCTGGGCTCAAAGCTATGCCTTGCATCTTGTATTTAGGCTCATCGGGGTGTGTAATGGCTATGATATTGCGCAATTTCTTGGGGCTGATGTCAGGGTTTAAGTGCTCCTCGCTGACGATGAAGTAAAGCGTATAACCCCTCGAATTAGTCGTACAGTTGCAGATCTACGGACGTTTCTTCTCCGCCGCTGAAAGGCTTCGGAGATACTCTTCTTGAATGAAATTAGCTAGTACGTCTTCCTCTCGGAGCCGGGATGATAGGATGCCGGAATCCGCTTCGCCCTCCCCGGCGTGACGGACATCCGACTGCTCTCTAGTCTATCCACTGCTCCCTGGAGCCCATATAAATGAGGACAATTCACGCTTTTCGCACCTTATGCAACCTTATCTCGCGATCAGCCTAACTGTGACAAAGGAGCATGATTCCCGGTTGTTTTCAATGTTTTATGTGGTCAGCTTGCGGCAGCTCCACTCGCCATGGGCCTGCCATGCTTGGCTCATTCTATCCCCTCCCAGTGATCCGCACGAACTCAGCCCTAGAGCCGTCCTGCTTGAAGAGCTATTTGAGTCTGTTTGATGCATACCGGAGATTAGACCCCGAATATCCAAGGAAAACGATAGCAGCCTGAGTGGCTGTCGCAAGCTGTTGCTTCGCCAAGAGGCTGTGGATACGAATGCGCTGTTGGGAATGTTTTCTGCTGACAATGGGCTGGAGACCGCCATGCACAATACATTAATGGACAGCTGCTTACCCCGCACTCTACCTAGTCTAGTTATCAAATCTGTATGCAATACTTAGTACACAGATAAGCTGTTCGCTTCGATGCAATAGTCATACTTAGGTATGTAGGTCCCACCAATTGCAGTCGTCCCGCAGTTCCCCCGCAACTGCTATATTTAGGCACCGATGGTAGCGTGCGAACTTAGTTCAATCGTTAACCCCACCGCTTTTGTATTCTCCTAGCTGTATCCTCTCTATGTTGGGTACTTCCTCATCGGACTAGCGACCGGTTAGTTATGCCTATCAATTCTGTGAGGCTTGGGTGACAGTTGCAAAGCAATCTCAATGATTGCTACCACTTGAATACAGGAACAGGGATATCGGAATGTGATGCAGGAACAGGGATATCGGATGTGAATAGGATAAAGCCTGTTTTTCCCATTGCCACCCACCCCACCGCCAAAAACCATCTGGTAAGATTTCTATTAATACCATGTCTACTCACAGAGCGGGAACCGACCGACGATCTACCCCCCTTTCCAGATGTTAACTGCATGGCGTAAGCTTTCTTGCTGTCGTGAATGCTCGGCGTGTATTACTGTAGCTCTTTGCCACGGTTACATTACAAAGCGATCGGATTGCCATCAGCTTTCGACGGTTCTGTTAGGTAAGAAGATTGGGGGCAAAGGATCTGGCCGAGACACGCCAAGAAACTGAACTTACCCAGCTGTGTCACTACTTCTTGGACGTTGGGGCCCGCCTTACTACCCAGCGTCGTAGGATTACCCCTAGCGCAGGAAGAATTGAACAACTGACCGTTGTATTGGCAAAAGTAGTGATATCTTATTGATTTCATTGAAATCGGTTGTATTTATATGAAAAACGCTAGACCCTGGAAGATTAACCAAGTTGGGAGTACCTGATTAGGAATTTAACTTACCCCTACGACGTAGTAGGAAAGTACTAGTCCAACAGAAAGCATTATCCTGGTGCAAATCATGATGATCACTTGTTCGAAGACCACCCAGTAAGGTGGAAGGGGAAACGATGGATAATCCCTCTTGCACAGTCACCACCAGTTTCTGATATTATATTAATACATTAGTTAATATAAAAACATCATAGATACGTGCAGTCTGAGACCTCGAAACTTGAAAGTGTATTAGAGCAATCAAGCAGCTACAACATTAACTGTACATCATCCTGTCACACAGTTTCCCCCGGCCTCTTCTGCTGATGATATGCGACCGAGAAGTCATCCGTCCGTGTGATGAAATACCCGGCCGTCTCCGGGAGATTGCTGCCCACATATGCAACTTCTGCAGTAGCTGCGACGGGGACGTCCAGACGCTCTCTGCCATCGACGGAGATGTTGAGCTTGGGCCGCAGGTCCAAGTCCTGGTAGCCTGAGCGACTGAAGCTGTTGCACTGCGTAGATGCGTCCGAGCTGCTGCTCTTCCTCCTCCGCTTGGGAATTAGGCTGACCAGTGAGGATGATATGCTTCTAAGTCTGGTGAAGTCGATGTATCTAATCTGGTGGAGCGTGGGAATGCAGCCCATGATGATGACTAGGGCTTGCTCGATGCTCGAGGTGAGGTATATGATCCCCTGGAAGTAGTTCGTACCGCCGCTCTCAACGGGCCCGCCGAAAGTGGTGACGATGATGATGGACATCTTCAGGAGTGCGGATGCCAGCGTGATCAAACCCAATGCCATCACGATTACGAGACCAACCCTGCGGCCCACTGACATGTTAAGGCGCCAGACGATAATGATAGGGAAGAGGACGTAAGTGAGGTCAGAAAAGGCATAGAACACTATCATGGTAATTATCACCGATTAGAAGACTGAGATATGGCATCGGTGTCGTCTAATTGGCTTACCTTGTAAAACAAATGCGGTATATCCCGAGATTCTCGGATCCCAGCGATTAGAATCAATGAATGGATTCCAGATGGCCTGAACAGGCCGGACGTCCACCCACGAGAAGATGATTGTCAAGACCCCATTGATGGTGATGAGCGTCGTGCATACAATAAAGAAATACTTGAACCACAGCTTTGTGCCGAAGATACGGACGAATAGGAGTGCTATTGAAATGCGCGCGAGGACGGAGACCGAGGTCGCAAATGTCGTCGAGACCCACGACCACTTCTGCACCATGATGAACGAATTCAGATCCGCCATCAAGGCTGGAGCCGGCTTGCCGAGGCCCCATGCGCAAGCGGCGTGTATGAACCCCAGGTAGAAGACTTGTAGAACCACCGCCACAAGCATGATCCAGTCTTCCCAGCCCAAGAACTTGGTGACTCTCGAGCGCGTGTACAGCCTGAGACCGACGGTGAAGACAGCTAGCAGTGTCAGCGCCCACGTCACTCCCAAGATACTAGGGCCGAGGCCCGGATCGTCTGGATTGACTAGTGGAGGAGCCTGAGTCGACATGGCGGACGATGGTACCGTGGGCAAAGCGAGCAGACAGGAGGCTGGGGACCGAGATGAGAGGAGCACCAGTGTTCAAGACGCTGCAAAGAACAAGGCTGGACAGACGGTTGATATGGGACTGAGGGAGCTGGAGGGGAATGCTTATTGTTACACAGCAGCTTTCTCCCTTACTACAGAGTACTCTGTACTGCTTACATGCGCAATCCAAAAATGGAGTTTAGCTGGAGAGCTACCGTTACACTACTGTATGTTGCCATGTGGCTCTGATCCTTCTAATCGGTGCCGGAGGTGCGGAGTCGGAATCAGATCGGCCCCTCGAAAAAGATTCCTCGCAGGAGCTGAACACCCCACAACCCGTCAAGGGGGTATCAGTGGGCTGTGCACGCAGTAAACCGTGCCGCTGGGTCAGAGAAAAGGCCTTGGCACCAAATCAATAGGCTGCAAATTTGCTACTGCATTTGCAAGGGGGGATTGGTAGGTGGAGGCGTATTATTCCGCATCCTCTATGCCGATATGAGCCCGGTCCTATCATAAGCCAATGCCTGGTGTTACATTATATGCACGTGTAGTCACATTTCAGCCAAGTCTGCCCAGCAACCTTCTCACGTCATCCATCCTTTGCGTCAGCGAAAACCCTTCAATTCCGCTCTCTGAGCTTGTGCGATGCCTTTCCTGCGCCAGCATCGCGTCTCGCAGCAAGATGCACACCGGGTCCATGTCTAAAGCAGGCTGCGTAGCCTGGCAATCTATGCCAGCAGGCTCGTTTGTTTGCGGGCTCTGAATCCCGAGATATGTGCCCACTCCTCGGAGCATGCTAGAGCTCAGCTCGAGCAGAACTACTATCTGAATACACGGATTGTTACGGACATGGATACCTCCTAATTGGAGGCTAGGTATGATCACGAGCCTGTTGATCTGCTCTCGTGGAGTCGTATCCAGAAGCCAGTGGATATGGGAGAAGACGTACCGCCACACCCGGATAATGAGAATGTAAGTTGTTATAAGTGTGCTTGTGGTTGAAATGTCCTGAACTTTCCGCGTCTTCCTTGCCACAACTGGCTCTGCGGGCGCATTATAGGCCAGATTGACCTCGTATGACGAGTCTGTCGAATGCGCCGCTTCATCTTGTCGTTGTTTGGGGCTCAGTGGGATGTAATGTGTAGGAATGGTATGGTCGACAGCTGACACAGATAGTTGTGATTGGTCCGGATTGCCATTACCTGCGTGCTGATGAGACAACGGCACATCGGATGAGGTCATGTTCTCCAGGATCTCAGTAAATTTCGAAGTTTTCGTAAGGATGGACTGGACTGCCGCCTCAAGCCGGTTCGGATCACCGGTGCAAGACCTGTCTTTGTAACCCTTTTCCAGCCATTCAGACTCAGAAACTAGGTTTGCACACAACTCGAAAAGCTCTTTCAGGGGATTCGGGGGGTCATCTGTGACACTTTCCTCCGAAGGTAAGTTAAAAAACTCTGTAGAGGCTCCGAAGTCGGCGAGATCGTCGTAGTCGGACCAAGCTCGACTATCCTGATGAACATGAGGCTCGTGTTGTCTGGGGCTTGTGGGCCGCGGTCTTGTGCTATCGGCGGTGAAACTGAAATTGGAGAGACCTAAGTCGTCTCTAGGTCGGTATCCCTTTGCAGTCCATTAAGAGATAGAGCGCCGAAGAAATGGTGACTAACTTACCGGACTTATCACTTCTATGTCCATGGCAGCTATGACACTACCCACAGGACGAGTTGTCTCCGCCTGGTGTTGCTCCCTCGGCGGGCTGATTAGATGTCCTCCCAGATTTGGAGCGGTAGGGACGACGGCATTCGGTCTGCCGGAGGAGTCCCTAGAAGAGCTACGTAGTCTCCTCATATGTTCATTGCCTGGGCGGGCCGTTGTAGTTGTGCACAGGAGCCCAACCTTCGCACATCGGTCGCAGCCATCTCCCCCCGGTGAAGCACGTTCACAGCGCAACTTGTAGTTGCGACACTGTCAAGGCTGAGAATTAGCTTCCCCTATTCCGTGAAGATTGACGAGGATATAAGCCAGCTCTCCAAAGGCAGCATTGGATACCTCTGAACTTATTTGAAATAATCCTTCAGGATAGTACGTTAGGACTCTTGTATAAGGAAGGGTTATGACTAACTCTGTCACAGGCAAATCGGCGAGGTTGTCGAACCTTCTGCATCATGACCCTGGGGGGAAAGATGAGAGCGCGGTGAATTGGAACGTGGTCGAGAAGTCTGGCCAGATGTAGAAAGTAATCTTACCCGAAGGTCTATAGATCTATCCCAGGGTTTATGCATGTGATGTCAGAAAGCCCAAGACATGCTATAATCAGCAATGACGAAGGGTGCGATTCACAACTTCCGCTAAGGATAACGGTTGAGGGTACAGCGGCCACGCAGGTACAGGGGGCGGGGTCGTGTGGGTTGACGAATTTCTGGATGTACGTGGTCCAACGAGTGTGCCTCGAAGCGTGGCACGCCCCTCATCGACCTCGTGCTAGGGCTGATTATGCACCTGCAGTTGAGCCAATTAGCGAAGACCACAAGCGCTGTTAGGGATCGAAGCTTAGGTCCGGAGGCATTGGGAGTACCGAAAATTAGGCAGGTAAATGATATCTAGACATGACGGATCGAGCCGCGCCGTTTTACATCTACAAGTCAAAGGGGTATTTTTAGTTAGTTACCCCCGCTGGCCCATTATATGCCATGCGGGGTTAGGATGTGGATGCGTATAGAAAATTGTATGGTATGTCTGTGACCTCGCCGATTTCATTTGATGCCGATAACCTTCGCAGAATTGGAAGTCTGCGTAGCGGTTAAGCATCGCCAGAAACGGTCTCAATGTCCAATCCCGTACAAATCTGCATGTGATTCTACATGATTGTAAAGTGGCGCTGGTGGCGGTCACTAACGAAATACACCCCTACGATTTGCAGGTACACAACAATATAGATCAAATCAAACGTCACCTAGTAAGCCACCTTGGGCGTACTTCGGCAATCCCAGGAGCAAATGCCGCAGGATGTGCCGCTTTGGGGGCATAAACCTTACCTAGATGGGCATTATTTTACGACGCCTTGCGCCTGTCAACGCCGAATCGGTTATCGAGAAACTCAAAAACACGTTGGTTGCAAATTCCCATGGCCCCCATCTTCGCCTGCAGGCTCCCTTGACCCGGGGATTCTGCCACCCACAGCTCCTTTTGTTGGTGTTTCAGCCCATTAAAAACCTTGACCGCATGGTTGTCCACGTCCAGATACAGCGAGTTTGCCGCGCCCGTCACAAAAGTTGCGCATTCCAATTGGTCAAGATAACAGCCCTCTGTCTGCCGAAGCGTGAACTGCTTCATCGCCCGGAGGATCTCGGTCGGGGTGGAAACGCCGAGGAAGCGCGCCGACGTTCTTATCTCCCACTTTGTCTGGAACGAGAACCGCATTCCCAGCCAGACCACGTTGTTGATGATCGCGTCCGGTACCCACCCCTGATCCCAGTAGCCGAGAATTGCCGAGACATGCCTGGTTACAAAGTCCCAAAGGTCGTATATTGGATCAACGGCGACACAAGCCTTGAATCGTGCGTCAGCTGCGCCGCGGAGAGCGAAGTAGCCGCCCAATGATGCGCCCGCGATCGCAACACGATCTAAGTCGAGCTCCAATCCTGGGCGTTCGGCTGCATACCTGAACAAGTAGTTCATTACAGCCTCGGTCACTGCCTCCCAATCTGGACGCATTGGTACATTGTGCTCGTGTAGTGTGAGGCCTTGCCCTGGGCCTTCGAACGTAAGCACCGCATATCCGAGTTCCGGGCCCGCTGCCGGGAACATGTGGTAAATCTCCTCCTGCATCGAGTCTGCCCCGACCGGGTTAACCACCAGCGGTATCTTGCCGGGGACTCGGCACGATGGCGGGGGTAGGTAAAGATATGCTGGCAGTCGGATTTCGTCTTGATATGGAATCTGCAGTATATGCACTGGACCATCCATAAGGGGTATCGCCTTGCGGAATAGCTCAACCGCTTTCTTCAGAATCGGTGCGACACGTGTGTCTGATTTTCTTGGTTCATCGCCGGTCATCATGTACGCGCTAGCGCGAGTGTAGTTGGATGCTCGGAGAAATGCCATTCGGGCTGCATTACGGTGCGCTGCACATGGCAAATTCAGCACTAGTCCGCTTGACGTAGTCTCAGAATCCAAAGGTAACTGCGTATGTCCGAAGCACGACAGCGGCGGATTCGACAGTGCGGTACAAGCAGAATGGAAGTTGATCGAGAAGAAGCTCACCATGGTCCTGCGCGTCTTGGGCAATCTTTTCTGCCTTTTGTGCCTGATCGGACCATGCCCTATGCCAGCTAATTGGGTCATTCTCTCGAATGTTCCCAATAGCTTCCAGGAACTCGGCCACCTCAGCACCTCCATATCTGGTAGTCCCGAGTATCCGCACAGATTCGAAATTAAAGAACTGGCCACGGTAGAATTGATGCATGATCCACACAAATGCCGCTAAAGAAACTATAGAAGAACGTTCTCTCTGGCGAATGGAGTGGCGTCGTGGCTATATCAATACTTAAGGAGAACAACTTGGATCGGGGTTCGAGTTGAGGGCCGCCCCCTGGTCTTTTGCTCACTCCGATTGGTCGGCCTACCTATTTACGTAAATCGAGCCAATCGTTGGATGGCCGATTCTCTGCTCCGGAATCTCGTACTTATCCGTGGCACGCCATGGTACAGTCCGGTGCTTGCGGAGCGCCTTTCAGTTCGTATATAGTACGTGCAAGGCGGAGCTGTGGCCTATTCCTGTGCCTCGCTTGTCTCACTTGGTGAATCCCATAACCCTGTCTCACGGTATCCCTCACAGCGTCTCCTCGAAGTCGTCTACCTCACAGGGCAATTAGCTTCAAAACTTTCGGCGTTTAATCATGACTCCACAATTGGATTACCCAAATGAACCTATCGCCATCGTTGGAAGCGGGTGCAAGTTTCCTGGAGAGGCTTCATCACCATCGAAGCTATGGGACCTTCTGCGGCAGCCTCGAGATATCCTGAGTGAGATCCCTACAAGTCGGTTTAACGCAGAAAAGTTTTATCACCCCGACGGTCTTCACCATGGCACGAGCAATGTCCGCCATTCATACACTCTGCCTGGAGATCATTATGCCTTCGATACCCAATTTTTCGGGGTTAAGCCGGTAGAGGCCAGCGCAATGGATCCCCAGCAAAGGATCTTGTTGGAGACTACGTACGAAGCATTAGAATCAGCTGGTATCCCCATGGAGACGTTGCAAGGTTCAACAACAGGAGTTTTCGTTGGCGTTATGACCGAAGACTACTCTTCACTTGTCGGGCGAGATATCGGCAATATTCCAACCTATCTTGCTTCAGGAACTGCTCGAAGCATATTGTCTAATCGATTGTCTTACTTTTTTGATCTTCATGGCCCGTCTATGACCATTGACACAGCATGCTCTTCAAGCCTCGTAGCCCTGCATCAAGCAGTTCAAAGCCTACGCAATGGGGAGTCCTGTATATCTATCGTCGCAGGCTGCAACCTACTATTAGGGCCGGATCAATATGTCGCTGAAAGTAAACTTCAAATGCTGAGCCCATCTGGCCGGAGCCGCATGTGGGACAAAGACGCTGATGGTTATGCTCGGGGCGACGGCTTTGGCGTTTTGGTGCTCAAGACTCTTTCCAAGGCCCTGGCCGACAAAGACGCCGTGGAATGCATCATCCGAGAGACTGGGATCAACCAAGACGGCCGAACGAAAGGTATTACAACGCCTTGTCCCAAAGCTCAATCGGACCTCATCAGGGATACATTTTCCAGGGCCGGCTTGAACCTTTCCAACCTCTCGGACAGACCACAGTATTTTGAAGCGCACGGAACTGGTCAGTCTTTTGTTGAATATTGCCACACCCTCATTATAATCTTACTAACTTACAACGTAGGAACTGCCGCTGGTGATCCAATAGAAGCTCAGGCGATAAGCACTGTGTTCTTTGGATCTGATTCCGGGTACAAGAGAGGTAAAGATGACCCCCCGCTTTACGTTGGATCGATCAAGACTGTCCTGGGCCATTCAGAAGGAGCTGCTGGCGTAGCTGGAGTGCTCAAGGCCTCGCTGGCGTTGCAGAACGAAATCATACCCCCAAATTTACTTTTCACCAGCCTGAATCCCAAAGTAGAACCTTTCTACTCAGACCTAAGGATTCTCCAGAAGCCTCAGAGGTGGCCTGAGATCCTGCCAGGTTGTCCTCGGCGAGCTGTGGTCAACAGCTTCGGATTTGGCGGAGCAAATTGCCACGCAATTCTTGAGAGCTTCATTGGTACACCAACTCGGTCAACCTCACAAGGCCCAATGACAATGCAGTGTTCCCCTGCTATGATGCATTTCAACTTTTCAGCAGTGTCCACGAAGTCCCTTCGAGACAATCTGGCCGCATACTCGGCGTATGTCAAGGCAAACCCGTCGATCAGCCTGCGTGACCTTGCATGGACGCTGAATGTCCGACGATCGACTTTACCAACGAGGATTTCACTCTCGGCTTCTACTCATCAGGAATTAGCGGCGAAACTAGATGATGTGTCTAATACGTCAAGCGGAGTTGTAACAGTGCACACGTCCCATACTACTAACGGGAAGCCTCGATTACTTGGGATCTTCACCGGACAAGGAGCACAATGGGCACAAATGGGTTCGTGCCTAATACGAAGTTCCTCTATTGTGGTGGAATGCTTGGAGATGCTTCAAAAGGCATTGGATACCCTGCCGGCCCATCACGTCCCAGCTTGGTCGCTCAAAGATGAACTGCTGAAAAAGCCTGGATTGTCTCGCATCGGAGAAGCAGCAATTGCGCAACCGCTCTGCACGGCAATTCAAATTGCACTCGTGGAACTGCTCAAAGCAGCGAGGGTGAGCCTAGCAGCGGTAGTCGGTCATTCTTCCGGCGAAGTGGCCGCATCATACGCTGCAGGATTCATCTCGGCTCAAGATGCTATCCGCATCGCTTATTATCGGGGGTTCTTCCTTGGCGTTTCGACGGCATTTCAGGATACACAAGGGGCGATGCTTGTAGTAGAGACATCCCACGAAGATGCGCAAGAGCTATGCCAGTTACCGTCTTTGGAAGGGAAGGTCTGCATTGCCGCGAAGAACTCACCCACGAGCGTAACACTATCGGGAGACGTCGATGCCATAGAGGATGTGCAGGAGATTCTAGAGGATGAGAAGAAGTTTGCAAGGCGACTGAAGGTAGATAAAGCCTACCATTCTCACCACATGTCACCTTGCAAAGCCCCTTACTTAGAAGCCCTTCGAAACGTTGATATACAGATTCGAACACCAGGTCCAGACAGCCCTGCCTGGATCTCCAGTGTAATTGGAGAGAACATCCGAAATATTGACTTGGCCTCCCTGAAAAGCACCTACTGGGCTGACAATATGGAAAATACAGTATTATTCTCGCAATCGCTTGAGTATGCTGTTGGTGCGCATGGCCCCTTCGATATGGCAATTGAGATTGGACCTCATCCGGCTCTGAAGGCTCCCGCGTCAGAGACGATTCAGGGATTGGTCGGTATGATGATACCCTACACGGATACACTTGTGCGAGGGAGCGACGATACAAAGGCATTTGCCGATACTTTGGGGTCGCTCTGGATGTCACTAGGTTCGGGTGTCGTGGATTTCGCCGCGTTCGACATAGCAACTTACGGTACTATTGCTGGACCGGCCAAAATTCTTAAAGGGCTTCCGACGTATGCTTGGGACCACGATCGTAGTTATTCGCACGAAACACGTTACTCGAGAGCCTTCCGAACCAGCGGTAGGAAGCCGCACCAATTACTAGGGACCGTGTGCCCCGACGAGACCGACAATGAGTTCCGTTTCAAGAATTATCTCAGCCCACGAGAAATCCCATGGTTAACACATCACCAGATTCAAGGCCAAATCGTCTTTCCGGCAGCTGGTTATATTTCTGCAGTGGTCGAGGCCATTGTTCATCTGCACCATATCGACTCGGTGCAGTTGGTCGAGATTACTGACATCACCTTCGGGCATGCGCTGCTAATTCCACAAGACAGTAAAATCGAGACGCTTTTGTCACTTAAAGTGATAGAGGATGACCCTGACTACCGCGATATCCTGTTTGCCTTCTATTCGGATGGCAACAAGGGATCCAATAAACTAACAGAGAATGCGTCCGGGCGAATTCGAGTTATCCGCGGATCTCCCTCGAACGACTCTCTACCTCGACCTCGTGTTCCTGACAGCGGGTTCTCTGTTCTAGAATCAGACAAATTTTACAATTCTGCCCGTGAATTGGGATTTGAATACGAGGGCACGTTTCGTGGCTTGTCTCAAATTGCCAGGAGGACCAATGAAGCCATAGGCGTTCTCCCTATTCCCGAGTCCAACATCCAAGACAGCGAATCCTTAATCATTCACCCTGGTAGTCTGGATTGCGCGGTACAATCCCTCATGATTGCCTACTGCTATCCCAGGGACGGGCGACTGCGAACTCTTCACCTCCCAACAAGGATCGAAAAGCTGCACGTCAATCTCAGCGCTTATCGAAACTGCACTCGCGTGCCTGGCATCAATCTTCCATTCTATGCATCGATAGATTTGGATCAACCGGTTGACTTCGTCGGAGATGTTGAGGTTCATTCGCCCAGCAAAGACTGTACCGTCATTCAGGTGCAGGGCATACATGTGCCGCCATTAACACCCCCTTCCCAAGAGAATGATGTCAACATGTTCACCGAAATGATATGGCGTCCCGAGTTGTTAACTGGGAAATCTCTTGCGGGGGAAGGCGACACATTTTCAAACGACTATGCCGTATCCTTCTTACTGGAAAGAGTGGCTTACTACTACCTTCGAAGACTAGGTGCTGCTCTCCCACAACACGCACGTGGCACGTTGCAATGGCACCACGTCCGCTTCCTCAATTATGTCGACCATTGTCTGGCATGGGTCGAGGCTGGGTCGCACCCTTACGTGAAGAAGGAATGGATTGGTGATTCAGAAGAGGACATACTTCACATCTTCCAACAGTAAGTCTCCCGACAGTTCATGGAACGGGGAAGTATTATATTCGGACTGAATAATTTTACAGATACCCATCCAGTATTGATTTGAAGTTGATGAAGGCCGTTGGAGACGGTTTACTCCCGGCGATGAACGGTCGGACGAACATATTGGAAGCCATGACACAAGACAACATGCTTGACGACTTTTTTTCGCACTCGCTTGCAATGCCCCCGTATTTGAAGGATATGGCACGCATGGTAGCAGTCCTGAGTCACCGTTTCCCCCATATGAATATCTTAGAGATTGGTAAGCTCAATAATCGCTTGCCATAGCAAGCGTTAGACCTTTACTAAGTGGAACAGGTGCCGGTATGGGTGCGGCCACAGCTTCGATCCTCGGAGAGTTGAATAGTGCTTTTCAGTCGTATACATACACTGATATCTCTACGACATTCTTCGAAAAGGCTCGAGTAAAATTCACCGAGCATCGGTCGAAGATGGTCTTTAAAGCCTTAGATATCGAGAAGCCGGTATCTCAACAAGGTTTCACCGAAGGATCATACGATCTAGTTATCGCTTCATTGTCACTACATGCCACGCGGAAGCTGGAAGAGACACTAGAAAACGCACGAAGTCTTCTGAGGCCGGGTGGCTACCTCATTATGTTCGAAGTGACTGACAATGACCCCTTGCGGTTCGGTTTGATCTTCGGAGGTTTGCCTGGTTGGTGGCTTGGCTATGATGAAGGACGCAAACTGTCGCCCTGCGTGTCTGCAGAAACTTGGGAAGTGCTAATGCGAAGAACGGGATTTTCGGGAATTGATGCCATCACACCTCACAGCCAAAAGTTCCCTTTTCCCGTCTCGGTCATGGCTTTCCAGGCTTTGGATGAACGGGTCCGCTTCCTTCGTGCACCGCTGGCGCCGGATGCCGAGCCGCTCGGATTGGGTTCACTGACCATCATTGGCGGAGACGAAGCTCCTGAAGCGCTCCTTGCTGATTTTCGAAAGCACTACCATGAGATACAGTGTCTCCGCTCCTTAGAAGACGTGTGCTTGACGGGTTTACCTTTCCTGGGCACCGTGATCAGTTTAGTGGACATCGGAGAGGAATCAGTTTTCCAGGACCAGAGACCGACTGCATTGGAAGCGATACAAAATGTGTTAAAACAGAGCAGAACGGTTCTCTGGGTTACCTCGGTTGCTCTAGCTGAGAACCCGTTCAAAAATATTTTCGTCGGGCTTCAGAGAACCGTCGCGCTGGAGATGACCCACGTTCATGTCCAGGTTCTGAACTTCACCACTCGCGGAGAGGTCAGTTACAATGCTATCGCCGAAAAGATCTTGCAGCTCGACGCATACGAGATCTGGGCGGAAGAGCACCGGGTGAATGATTAGCTCTGGTAGA
>QJNY01000321.1:0-95165 GCA_004155945.1 Monosporascus sp. mg162
CCAAAAAAAAAAAAAAAAAAAAAAAAAAAAAAAAAAAAAAAAAACATCGTTTTAAGTATTTAACGAATCCTTACCCCCGGACTGTAACGTTAACGTTTTGGTTCCGATTAGGTATAATATAACTCGATCGGCCGCTTTATAATATATATTGCTAAGGTTTAGATTAAATCGGACGAATTGGGATACTGTAAAGGTTATATTAAGTCGCGTATTAATTGCTACGTATAAAATAAAACCCATCTTTTTTCTGGTATTTGTTAACGGAACCTGGGTAGGTTAAATTAGGATCCGGCAATAGCTCGACGATCGTTATTAGCGTATTTAAAAAGTTATTTAAATTTTCTTTTGGACTAAGTTAACTAGCTTATTTATGAAATTTAATTAAAAAAACCAATTTTTTTCCCTTGTTTTTAATTATTTCGATACCGAGGAACCATTATAAATCCTTACCCTTTATAAAGGTATACCGTTTTTGTATTTATTAGATTAACCCATCGACGAGGTCTGAATTTCTTTTGCGGTGTATTATAATAATATCGTCCATAAAAAAGAAAATAAGTACCTCTTAACGAATAAAGCAACAAGGTTCGTAAAAAACGAAACGAAGGTTTAATTTTACAAATATCTTAATAAACTGTTTCTGCTATAATAACGGCAACTTTCTTAATTTATATAATGCTTTCCTAATTAGGAAAATCTTATTATATTACAGATATCTCAAAGGCGTTTTTATATATATTTTATAGAGTAAATTAATATTAGCGAAAGCGTTTATAACGTTATATTACTTAAGTTTTAAGTTAAATCTAGCCGCGATAGCAATTAAGGTTCGAAACGACCTTCCAGTTAATATAGATACGTATATATCGTTATAAACGTTTTTAAGTTGTTAATTACCTCGTACGACAAGGCGTACTTTGCATTTTTTAATTAACTATATTTGTTAAATTTATAAACGTATATCTATAACGTGCCATACCACCGAACGGCTCATACCACCGAACGGCGCACTTTTTAGCAGCTGTTAAGGATTACTTGGGCAATAATAGGGATAATAGAATAATAGTAAGATATCACAACTGTTAACTTAAGGTTCTTTACGTGTTACGAGTAACCCTGTGTAGAATACGTATAACTGTGTAAAGGTATAAAAGTCTGGATTCCGTATACTATCGAAGATTACGTGGGGACATATAGGTATATATGTACGATAATCCGGCAGGTATGCCCGGACCATTGTAATCCCTAACAAGTCCCCCCTTATACCAAAAGAAAACCGTGTAACGTACGGTACTATAACCAGGAATACGGCCAGATAGGTTAGGCTAGCTACATCTAGGTAAAGAAAACTAACGCTAACATTTCGATCCTTATAAGTGTAAAACTAATCGCAAATTCTAAAGCCTCTGAATGTTCTTGCAAGCGTACTCTGCTTAAATCCTATGCGATAAATCCAACGCAATATCCGAAAACCATAACCATTTTTGTGGGATGTCTGCCGTCGGATTTATTCCGTTAAAAGAATGCTTTCGATTATGTCCAGTCGGCGCTGGATAGCGGTTAAATCGCTAGTAATCCTAGATGGAAGTTTTTTGTTAATTTTGATTGCTAAATTTACCTTTTTTTCGATATCCTGGATAGGTTTTTCGATTTTGTTGTTAATTCTGTCCTCGATGGCCTTATAAACAGCATCGGCATCGATAGGGACGGCGTTATTAACGTTATAAAAGCGTTTTTTTTCGAGGTTTTTGTTAATAATATTAATATCTTTTTAAAGTAAGAAGATGTCGGAATATATCGCGAAATCGTTGCCAACAGAAGCGTTACTTTTCTTGGTATCAAAAGTAACCTAATATAAATTAAGGTATCTTTTTTTGCAAAATAACCGCCAATGTTACCGTTTACGTAACCTTTCGGGTTGCAAAATCTGGTAGTTAAAATGGCTGCTTTGGCTGGCAACTTACTATCGTAAGCCTTTTTGGACTTTTATATGTTATATGCCTATTTTACGCGATTTTTAACCAATTTTACGTAAAGATATCTAGCATAAATCTTGATACTATCCTTGGCAACGAACTTATTAATTTCCTTAATAACCTTAACCATTAAGCGGGCATCGTAAGGGCAATTCTTGCGAGCACGTATCAGGTAAGTTTCTATTCCGGTTTGGCTATCGGATTTTTCGTCCTCTTCGTCGTTTACGTTTGTAGTCTTTTACTCGATATTTTTGATTAACTTATGTCTCGATTTTTTAAGCTTTAGAAGCGTCGTAGTAAACGAAAAACGTTTTTTGGCGTTTTGTTTTAGTTATTAAATTAAAAACAGCTTTTTTTCCACAAAGGTAGTTTTCCGCGTTAACACTGGCTGAATATTAAGAAATTCGGCATCGGTATTTATTAAAACGTATCCTTTTTCCTGAAAATCGGTAAAATTACCTAAACCGACGTCAATATCCTTGTCGTTATTACTATTATAACCGGTTCTGTTAGGATGAAATCGATTAATAATCGTAGGTGCCGATTTTTTGCGAAATCGATTACAGCTTTGCTAAGCTTAACGCAATCTTTGTTAAAGATGGCAATTTAACTGATTTGTTTAACTTAAAGGTTTTTATTTAAGTTTTCGGATAAATCGTCGAGGTTAGCTTAGTTATTAAGCGAATTAATATCGGGTTTTAAACTATTTTTTCGCTAAAAATAACATTTTTTTTCGGTAAAGGGTACCTGGTTTATAGTTGTTTTAAACGAATTAAATAAACGAATAAAATTTTCGCCTTTTTTAGCGATGGTATTGTTTTGAATTTCGGTAAAAAGGCTTGATTTGGTAATAACGGCTATAGCGGCCGGTTTAACGAATTTGCCATTATCTTAATTATTAAAACTATTTTCGTTTTGTTTATCGTTATAACTATCGCTAATCCAGTTATTGCTAGCTGTTATAAATAAGTTATCGTTTATAAATATAAGTACGTTAAAGCAACCAGTTTATTCGTTCTTTTTATTATTGGAAAATTAAAAATTAAAAACGGAATTAAAAGCGGTATTTCTATTTGCCATAACGGGATTATAGTTTACCTAATTACCTTTAAGTAATAAGTTAAGCGGATTTTTTGTTAGGAATAACTAAATTTTCGTACAAGGTTGCAGGCGACTACCGATTTGTATATGAATTGTTGCGAATCGGCGGTAAGAAAAAAACGAAAAAAAAGGTAAAAAATTTGGTAAGAAATTGCCCTTTTATAGTTAGAAAATTTGTGATGTCGACGATGTGCAACTTTTTAATAACGTAAGACTTTTTGAAAAAGGTACGAATAGCTTTATAGTATATGCCAAGTATAACGTAAAATTGGTTAAGGATAACGGGAAAATGAAAATACTTAAGTACGGAAAATACATAAGAAAAATTATTAGCAGGATTAAATAACAGATAAAACGGAATATTTAACGACTTTAACAAGATATATATAAAAAATGTAACGAATATTAATAATTATTTTTTATTCGGTTTTCCCCTTTTTATATCGATAATAAATATAATTACGTATTTGTTATTTGTTATTTAACATCGTTAAAGCAGATTAAGTTCTTTTTTTAGATACTTATTTGGCTAATCGATTAAATGCTTTGCTTTATATTCGGTAACGGCTTTTTTAGCCGTTATAAAAGAGTTTTTTTTAAAACGCTATTCGTTATCTTTCGCTATATATCTTATTTATTTAACGAAATACTTAAGGGATAAGTTCTTTCTATATTACCGAATTCGCCGGTTTACGATGCCGTCGATCTCCCATTTCTACACGTTATCCTTTACGGCTATTAGGCTGGGCTTAACAATTTCTCGCTTAAATAAATCTTTCCCTTACTTTAACCTGTACAATTATGTTACCGAAACAACAGAATAAACTTTCCAACTAGTAAAAAAGGCTAACTTATATACTTAATCCCTTATTCGTTCGAAAATCTTAAACGGACCGGCCCGAATAAGCGACCATTTCCGCTTAGGTTACCCAAGTAAATAATATCCCTAATACAACCTAAGGTATATTGTTTCGCCCTTTTCAAATTCCGTCTAAATATGGCGGTTATTATACCTCTTTTTCGCGAGCATATTAGCAAAATCGGTTAGATATACGGCTTCTCTAACATAATTCTTTTATACGATATCTATCGCGTTTCTCGAAATTACCGTTCCTTTTTTCTCATTTAATATATCCAAAATTAATTTAAATTAAAATACAAGCATTAATTCGTTAAAGGATCGCCCTATTATAACCGCCAGGGAATTATTTAAATAATATTACAAAACGGGTATCATGTCCGTTTATAAAACGTTAAGGTCCGTAACTATATGGAAACGTATAACGATTTCAACGGTTTGGTTTTTCCTTTCAGATAATCCGTCCGTTTACGGATAATATGTCGTAAAAAAAAGTAATTTAATATCTAAAACGTTAAATATTTCGTCCCATAAAGTAAATATAAACTTTGGATCCCTATCGCTAATAATAATAATAAATAACCCTTAATCGAAAACTATAACATTTTTAACGTTATTATTACCCAATTCTTAGCCGTATACTACCTACTGCTAAATATTAATAACGTTTTTTTATTAACCTTATACGAAATAATACATAAATTATCTAACGTATTATACCCTATTAACGTCCAAAAAATATCTACGGATACTACTTCCGGCGTATTCGTAATAAAGTCCATGGTTATTATATGGTACGGTAACTTAACCGCTAACAAAGGTAACAATTCTCCTAATAATTTGCTCCGATACGTCTAGTTTTCTCGACAAAGCAAATAAAAATTAAAATACTTCGATATCTTAAATATTTCTTTGCGAAATAAATATTACGTAAATTTTCCATTATACGATTCCTGCCGAAATGGTACTTTTTATCATATATAAGCTTTAAAACGTCCTGTACGCAAGTATAAAAGATACATAACCCCTTATAGCCGTCTAGCCCGACGTAATACAAAAGGTTATCCTGTAATTTAAATAACTAATATTACCATTTCTTGCGCTCGCCAGCTTTCATTTCCTGCAATATAACGTATACGTGCTTATACCGGTAGTTTATTACGTATTTTTCGAATATACGGGCCTTAAACCTATTATTAAAAATAGGGATAACTTGGAAAGTTTTGGTTTTTTCCGCTAAAAAATACCAAATATTAATATCGTCCTATATATTATTTAGTTCGTTAAATTCGTTTCGTTTAATTATTTTCTAATCCGAAACCATTATCGGCAAACGTGATAACGCGTTTAGTACTTCGTTAAGCTTTCTTAAAATGTAATATATTTTTAGTTAACATTACGACAAAAAGTTAACTGTATTAACTAACCTGGAATTAACTTTGTTAAGGTCTATAATAACTAAAAACATATAAATAACGATTTTTTTTCGTAAAAGCATAATCGATAAAAACGTTAACTGGAAATCGGATAAACTAAATAAGCTTTCGGAACTTTTTGTATCTTTATATTAAAACGGTTATTTTTCTTTTTATAAATCCGGACTTTTTTTCCGTATTAAAGGTTAGCTTAAATATAAAAAGGATAAAATTAATTTCGGTTTTAAGTATATCCTTACCGGGAATAACTTACCCGTCCCATTCGCCAGCCAGATAAAAAACTATAATGCTATAAACGTTTTTGCAAACTTTTACTTTTTTAAAAAAAAAGTTTATTTTTCTGGTAATAATACGTAACGTATTAAATGCATAAATAATATTAAAGCTAATTCCATACCTTTTTTTCTTCGTCCGTCGATACGAATTTAATTTTAAAAATGTATATTTATTTCGTTTACTTCGACATTTTGGTAAATAAAATACCCGACTTTTTAAGTTTCGCCAGAAGCTCCGTTTTTCGTTGTTCGAAAAATGCTACTTTAACGTTATATTACACAATTTCTTTGCACAGCTAGGTTGCTATACCTAAATAAATTTCCAAAACATTAAACGTATTAAAAAAAGCAAGCTTTTTAAACGCGTTAAAGGGTTATTAATCTTAAAAATTCCGTTTTCATTAACATTATAACTTAACAAACGGATTATTAAAAAGCCGACGAAAAACCTTTCCGCGTTAATATAAACCCGTATCTTGTTAAATATATTTAATATAATATATAAATGCTTTATATGTTTTCGGCATTAGTATTAAAAACGATAATATCGTTAATATATATACGTACGAAGCGACTATATGCGAAAAATAACCTATCTATAAACCTTTAAGCAAAAGTAAAGGCGTTATAAAAATCTATTAAAATTACGTTAAACCTTTTCAGTTTTCGGGAACTAATAATTATTACACGGTTCCGGTATTCCGTTCGTATTAACAACTAAAAATAAAAATTAAATATATCGAATAAATTAAACTATATTTTGCCAATTATATTATCTATAATATTTTCTTAATCGGATAAAAAATAAATATCAAGGACGGTTATTTTATTAAGCAGTTTAAGGTCGGCTATTACGCGCCTTTTGTCATATTTGATATTTAATTTTCTTTATACGACGAAAATTAAAACTGTAACGGAAATAAGTTCGTTTTAAAAAGATATTTCCCTTTTTTATATAAGTCGTCATATTTTTTGTCGAAAACTTGGCGATCCCTAACGTTTATCGGATATATCCTAACCGGGTTAAATTATTCCTGCTATCCGTCGACAAGGTCGATACGTATTTTATATTCTTCGGGCATTAATATTATGCCCTTATCCCGAAAAACGTCGTAACTGTCGATCAGGCGGCGTATCTTGTCGTTAATTACCGGGTCGTTATTTACGATAGCCGCGTTATTTTTAATTTAATAAACGGAACGTCCGTTAGCTTCGTTATACCGTATAGCGGGATATAAAACTCGGCGCTTAAGCGTTCGTCCGTTTTCGCGCTTTTTATGCTTTTTATGGCGGGAATATAAGCTTTTTCGATTATGTTGGCCCATTTCTTTCGGGTTAAACCGGCCTCCTAATACTGCTTAATATCGTACCAGTCGGTTAACTGGGCGGTTTCGTTATCCGCATAGTTATATATAATACTAATCCTTTCGTTCTTTTTAATTATTAAAAATTAAACCTTAAATATTATAAAGGATAACTTTCTTTAAGCTAAATTTATCGAAAATAAAATCTAGCGCTTCCGGATAATCCGTTATTATGTATACCAGCTAAGCTATCCGATCTTTTTTATCCGTTAATTTAGGTAAATCGACGTAATTCACGTTAATAAACGTTATAATTATCGTAAGGATAACTATTATATATATAGCTGTATCCTTTTTTCGTATTAGCTTTAAGGTTACCGTTTTAACGGACCTTTTTTTTAGTTTTATATTAAAAATTAATCAGAAAATACAACTTCCTTTAACGAAACCGATCTTAATTCCATGCTGGACTAAAAATTTTATACCTAGTAACATTTTTGGTCCAAGGCTATCGATTATGTTTACCTTAACTATAAAATGGCCGTTAATTTATATATCCCTAATTTGGCCTTTTATATAAATGTCGAATTCCACGTAGATATTAATAAAGGTTCGTAAGTTAACGTCTTTGACGTAAATAAGGTTATACTTATAAAACTTCGGATTTTTTGCCCACGAAGTTACCTATTCTCGGTCGACGAGAATCGACAAGCTTTTCGTATTTATACAAACGTTTACAGGTTACGTATTAATATTAATTTTAACGTTTACTTTTAAGTACGATGTTTTTTGCTATATGTAATTTCTTAATACCGGGTTCGGGTTAGCTTTAATTACTTGCTCGTTATTTAAAACAAGATATATTATCTTGTTAACGTTAGCAGTTTTTAAAGCAAGTTTCGAAACATTTACCGTTCGTACAGTTCTTAATACTGCTTATCCTTTAGGTATATATCCTTTTTATGCATGGCCGGCAAAGAAGTTAGCCGTACCGTACTGCGTATCGCATTATTGGCATAGGTAATTCGGTTTTTTATCGGTATTTTTGGTAGCTGACGTTTCGTCGGATTCTTCGGAATATACGAAGTACGTATTATCGACAACGTTATTTTCGATACATATTTAACTTCCTTTATAATCAGGCTTTAATTCAGCTTTGCTTTTGTTAAAATAATAGTAACCGTTAGCTTATAAAGTAAATTGGTAATTCTCGGCGTTTTTTTCGTATTTTTATACGATCTTTTCGTTAACAAATGTATAAGTTTTATCCTAACGTCGGGGTTTTTAACCGAACTTTCGGTATCGTCTAAAACGGCGCTGGTAATTTCCGCAATCCGGGTAATTCGAACGTTCCTTACGTTTGGGATACTAACGAAAACGGAATTTCTTGCATTATTGTCCCTGTTTTCGGCGGTTTCCGGAATAACTATAGGGACTCGAATTAAAGCGACGAAATCCGGGGATTCTTCGATTACGTTATGGCGATTTTTGGCGTTGGAACCGGGACCTATTACGGTTATTATTTGTCCAATAAGCTGTATTATTTAAATTGTTTATGTTATTGTATAAATCGTTTTATAAGGCAAAGGTTAATTTCAGCAAGTCGTTTAACTTTGCTTTTTTTGCCTTGGC
Organism: Monosporascus sp. mg162; assembly: GCA_004155945.1. Classification (NCBI taxonomy): domain Eukaryota; kingdom Fungi; phylum Ascomycota; class Sordariomycetes; order Xylariales; genus Monosporascus; species Monosporascus sp. mg162. Next base: position 8,584 of record QJNY01000321.1, read on the forward strand.
TTTGTCGTCGACCTTGTCCAGATACGCCGTAATACTGTCCATTTTTTCTGGTCGAGGGTATAGTACCTGGAAAGCCGTGTAAAAATTTTCGTACAGGCGGGTAAGTAACTAAAAGTCGGTTAAATTACCTTATAACTTGGCGTACTTAAATAATTTTATAACGTAAGCTTTAACTCGTTTCCTTTGCTTGTTATTTTTAAAGGTGTACCGGTTTTTGGTTAGTTATTTCTGGGCTTTCTCTGGCTTAATCCCGAATTACTTTAATATAACGTTTAAAAAGGTCGTTAGCCTTAACCGAAGGCGGCTTTTGTTAAGCTCGGAAAGCTGTTGCTTTTACCAGGCCAATGCGTCGTTACGAAATAAGGTTTAAGCTTTTTTAAAAATAGCGGATTTTCGGTTATTTATATCGGCCCATTTTTCCATTCTTTTGGCCTATAGGTACATATCGCGATAATGTACCTGTTTCTGATTATAAAAGATAGCTAAGCCGTTATATTTGGCTTTTTCAGCGTCTGGCCAAAATAATCTAACGTTTGTTACGCGGAACTGGTATAATTTTATAATTCCCTTAGTTGGGGTTTGGTTGCGCGTAACGGACGTTACGTCTTAGTTAGCGCGAAACTTCCTTGGTTTTTTGAATAAAAAAATTAGGGTTCGTATTATACCGTCGTCCCTGTTCGAAAGTTCGGATAAGTTTAAAAGTCCGTTTTGATTTACGCCTTAAGCCGATAGCCCGGGGTTTCCTGGCGGAAGGGCTGATATATTTTCCTGCTTAAAGGTTATTTTAACCGGAATATCTTTTGGAATTTGGAATTCTTAACACTTTAGCTTATTTGTTGGTATAGGCATTAATTTTGTTGAAATTTCGTAAAAGTTTAGTTACTTCCGTTTTTCTGTTAGCGATATAGGTATTGGCTTTGTTAACGATGTAGATGTTAACTTTGTCGGATTTTCTGGAAAGTTTAACTGCTTAAGTATTTCTCTTTTAAAAAGGAAATTATCAAGCTCGTCGTTTTTTCCGCAAAAAGATTTAAGATATATGTAAGCAATTTTAAACTATTAGTCGAATAATTTGTCGGTTTCCTTTTAATAAATTGGAAAAGTTGTCGAATATAATGCGTTAGTAATTATTATACCGTAAGGGTTGTTAAGGGCGACGTTAAAATAAGTTCTTCGTTTAAAAAACTCGATAGTTTTCTAATATTTTCGTAAAAGATGCCTGTTGTTAATATATTTTATCGATAAAAGTATATATTTTTGGTATGTTTTCGAACTTTTTTTTTTGCCGGTATGGGTATACTTATTAAATTTGACGTTAGGTATTGCCTTTATTTCGTACTTTCTTTCGTATATTTTCTCTTAAGTAGGTATATATGATAAAATAATAAGGAAAATTAGTTTTTGATTCGGGTAATAGGCATTACTTATTAAGGATTATTTAGGTAATAATAAAGATAACAGAATAATAAGAAGATATTACAGCTATTAACTTCAGGTTTTTTACGTATTACGAATAACTTTATATAAGATACGTATAACTGTATAAAGGTATAAAAGTCTGGATTCCGTATACTATCGAAGATTACGTGGGGACATGTGGGTATATATGTACGATAATCCGGCAGGTGTACCCGGACCATTGTAACCCTTAACAGTAGCTCGCAACAACAAATTCAAATAACTTAATAACAATACATCGCATTAATTCGAATTAATCGGATTTTTCTTCGCTAGATATATCTACAACTTCTTTACAAGTATGCGCATTATATCCGGGCTTGCCGCAGACGCCACACTTCCGTTCCTTTGTTTTAACCCTTTTGCAACGACCTCTTCCTGCTGCTGTAAGCTGCATTTTTTTACCACCCCTTTCTTTTTGGGCCAAAAAAGCTTATCCCTTTTGTATAGTAAGTATTCCTCCTTTTTAAAGACGTTTATTTTTGATCCCGCGACGCTTGCTTAAAATGTAATTCGTTTCGCATAATTAAACTTTTTTTCCCGAAAAAAACGGCTTTATATAATAACAAATATAATCTTTTGTTACAAAATTAGCCGACTAAAATATTTTTATTGGCGAACCACCTTAATAATTTCTAATCTTCTTTTACAAATATTATCCTAATCTTGTTGCTTTACGGATATTTCTAGGAATTTTCGCAGGGGGTAAAATGGAACCGGCGGAAGTTAGCGGGGAGACGGTCGGCGTAGGCATAACTAAAAAAACCTCCAATTCGAAAAGAACGTTATTGGGATCGAATAGAACAAAACTAACTTCCGCGAATCCAAATTTGATGTTACCGGACGTTATAGCAGCTTAGAACGCGTCGTAAAAGCCGGCGAGAAAATCTTCTTTGGCAATATAAGTATAATGGCGTCGTATTAGGTCTTCGATATACCGCAAATAAACGCGTTTTAAAAGAAAAAAATAAAATATATCAAAAGATTGGAACCGGTGCGAAAAATACGCGGGTATACAAAGCGTAATAATCTTGTTATTAGCGTAGTATTTTTCGAATTTTATCGAATAGTAGCTTTTATAGCCGTCGAAGATAAAGGAACGTTTCGAATCTTTTATACGCGTCCGAATATATTTTGTCAAAATGCTGGAATTATTCGAAATTTTATTTATTTATTGTTTAGCTATTATTACTTAATGCGATTTTTTAATCGGCTGCTGGCAGTATGTTATCGCGGTATTAAAACGTAAGGTAATTTTTTCCCGTTATAATAATAAATAACGGTATAATCTAACCTTGGAAATTAATAACCTAGATAACTATAACTTATTTATTATTCCTTTATTACGTTTATTTAGGTTTTTTACGTTTTTCGGCACTGGTAACTACTATGCTCGTTACTATGAAAAGCTTTATTAAAAATCCAATCTCGTCGAAGTTGTAAATATCCTTTTTTATAATACCGTACTTCGCGATTGTAGCCCGAACAAGCTCGAACTATTTGCGAAATGCTTTTGGATTTCGGCTAGGACCTGTTGATAATCGATTTTCCGATTTAAACGCGTTTGGAGTTTTTTTTACCGCCTAACAAATTTCGACGCCCAGTTAACTCCAACGCGTTCTGCAACGCCTTAGGCCAACAGTATATTAGCCATATCTTCAACATGCTAAAGCCGAACAGAAAACGCTCGCGTATTTAGGTCGAGGATACGTTCGACAATGGATTTCTCTTCGGTGGCCGTCAATTTGCTCTAATTAAAAGCAATATCGGTTCGGGCGCATCTACTATGATATCTGGCTCGTAAAGTGGTTTAAGAAACTTCATATATAAAACTAAGTTTCGCATAATTAAGTTTCGGGTCTCGTTTTTTAGCCTGAACGGCTATATTTATTTTCGCTGTTTTTATAAGGCGTTACATTTTGTTGATTTTTAAAAAAAAATGAAGTTAGACAATTGGAATGCGTAAAGAAATGCGCCGCTCGGTGGTGTGAGCCGTTCGGTGGTGTGGTACGTTATATATTTTAAAACCTGTTTCCATTTAACAAAAAACTAATTACCGGCTTTCCAGGATTGCATTTTTTATAACTTCGCAAATAAGCCCTTTCGCTTTTACGAAATATTTCCTTTAACGGGTATATATTCAGCTTTTTATGGCCTTACGGCAGTAATGGTAACTCGCGCTTATATACCCCGTTTAATAACCTAAATGCTTTTTTGTATGCCAAAGTATTATTAGTTTTCCGATTACGGTAACGCGTATTTCGGGTAATAAGCCTTTTTAAATTTCCGCAATTTACCGACCGATTATCGTACGTACTAATAAAAATGGCTAACGTACTACACAAGCGAGCTGGACACACAAGCGAGCTAGACACTTTTTCCAACAATCCAACCATCTTACTTCAATCACTTATTTCTCAACAACTACAATATGGAACGACTTACAAAAGCATCCAGAATAAACCTAGCCGTTCAGGCTAAAAAAAACAACCTGAAACTTAGTTACAGAAAGCTTAGTTCTATCTATGAAGTTCCACATTCTACCTTGAAGACGCGTTGCAACGGCAGACCTTCCAGCGCTGATACTATCCCCAATTCGCGAAAATTGACGCCGACTGAAAAAAATATCGATTGTCGACCGAATTCTCGACCTAAATACGCGAGCGTTTCCTGTCCGGCTTCAGCACGTTAAAGATATGGCCAATCTACGGCTGGCCCAGCGCGTTGCAGAACGTATTGGAATTAACTGGGCGTCGAACTTTGTTAGACGGCAAAAAAAACTTCAGACGCGTTTAAATCGGAAAATCGATTATCAAGGGGTCTTATGCGAAAATCCCGCAACGTTTCGCAAGTAATTTAAGCTTATTCGGGCTATAATCGCAAAATACAGCATCGCAAAAAAGGATATTTACAACTTCGACGAGATTAAATCCTTAATAGAGCTTTTTATAGTAACGGGCATAGTAATTACTAATCCCGAAAAACGTAAAAAACTTAAATAAAAGTAATAAGGAAATAAAAAATGGGTTATAATTATTTAAGCTGTTAATTCCTAAGGTTAAATTATGCCGCTATTTATTATCATAACGGGGAAAAATTATTATAGGTCCTAGTACCGTAATAACCTATTGCCAGCAGCCGATTAAAAAATCGTATTAAGTAATAATAGCCAGATAACAAATAAATTAGATTTCGAATAAATCTAGCATTTTAACAAGCATATTCGGACGCGTACGAAAAGTTCGAAACGTTTTTTTATCCTCGACGGCTATAAAAGTTATTATTCGATAAAATTCGAAAAATACTGCGCCAACAATAATATTATTACGTTTTGTATACCCGCGCATTTTTCGTAATGGCTTTAATCTTTTGATATATCTTGTTTTTCTGTTTTGAAACGCGTTTATTCGCGATATATCGAAAACTTAATGCGACGTTATCATACTTACATTACTAAAGAAGATTTTCTCGCCGGCTTCTACGACGCGTTCCAAGCTGCCATGACGTCCGATAACATCAAATCTGGATTCGCGAAAGTTGGTCTTGTTCCATTCGATCCCAATAACGTTCTTTCCGAATTGAAAGTTTCTCCAGTTGTGCCTACGCCGACCGTTTTCCCGCTAACCTCCGCCGGTTCCATTCGTTTCCCGCCCGCGAAAACCCTTAGGAATATTAAGGAAATAACGCAGTAATTACGTTATTTGCAGAAAAAGATTAAGAATTAAGAGCGTAATTCGTTAACTAAAATAACTAAATCGTTTTATTTTTTAATTAAAAGTTATATATAATTTTATACGAAAATATTCTTTTACGAAAAGAAACTGCCCAATTACGCAAAACGAACTGCATCTTCAGCAAACGTCGCAGGACCAAAAATAAACGTTTTCAAAAAGGAAGAATACTTTTTATATAAAAAGGATAAGCTTTTCAGGCTTAAAGAAAAGGGGATGGTAAAAAAATGCAGCCAACAGCAGCTGGAAGAGGTCGTTGCAAAAGGGTTGAAACCAAGGAACGGAAATGTGGCGTTTGCGGCAAGCCTGGACATAATGCGCGTACTTGTGTAAAAGTTGTAGATACGTCTAGCGAAGAAGAACCCGATTAATTTGAATTAACGCGATATGTTGTTGTTGAGTTATTTGACTTTGTTGTTGCAGAGTGCTAAAAAGTGTCCAGCTCGCTTGTGTGTCCAGCTCGCTTGTGTGGTACGTTAAACGTTTTGCATTAAAAGCAATTCTTTATATCCTATATTCGTTTCGGATAATACCTTTTTAGTACGGAACATACGGAAACTTTAGGCTTATTACCCGTAAGGTATTTTCGTTTTTTACCGTTATTTTAAATTAAATAAAGTAAGAAAAACTTAAAGTTACCTTTATTCCTTCTGTCGGGTTAATACTCGTAATAGTTATTAAAGTAAACGTTAACGGAAATAATCAATTAAAGGATAAAAATGGTTCGAATATAACGGTCGTATAAAGGTAATTAATCCTTTAAAAACAAGTTGATTTTTCGCTACTTTATACGCTTCTTACGTTAATACCTTTTTAAAGCTATTCTTTTCGTTTAACCGGTAATTAGATTATTCCGAATAAATCTTTATCTTCCTTTTATATAAAAATTAAATAATTATTTACCTAATTAAGTATTTTTACTTATCGAAGTAACTTTTAAACCTTTTTTTCTTTAACGTATAAAAGGTCGTTTTTTAAATTTTTTATATTACTTGAAAAAATAGCCTTTTCGTTAAACTGTACGTTTCGAATAATAATAACCTTATTAATCAATAAATTCTAAATCTCGGAAATATTCGTAAATTGGTAGCCGACGAAAAAGTTAATCTATACTTCGGAATTTAGCTTTTAGAATTTCTGCTTTTCTTTATGGCAGCAACTATCATAACGTAAGCTATACAGCTATACATTCATAAATAGATTTGCTAAAACTTTCGATTAAGTATTGCAACGCCGTTTTAATACGTTAAATAAATATTATAAACCTCGTATAAATCTTGCTAAAAAAATAAGTATTTAAGGGTACAGTTATATAAATAAATTGCAGCTTTAAAGATATATACGATCAAAAACGACAATAACTTAGCGCCATTTCGTATTGTAATTGCTTTTCCCTTAATTATATCCCTTAAACGTTTTGCACCCCCGTTCTGGGCCTAGGTATACGATATTAAGAGCTTTAGTCTAATACTGAAAAAAGGCAATTAAAGCATATTTTGAAGTTGATAATCTTTCAAAATTTCGTTATCGTATTTAATCACCTACAAAAGAACCCTATCCTAATTATTAGAAACATTTAAAAGGTACCGAAACGTTATAATTAATATATTTTGCTTTCAATTTTAAAGTAAATATCCTAAATAAAACTTAAATATAACGGATTTATATTTTTTGAAGGTTTTTTTCGAGATTTGTAAAATCGATAGCGATTTTCTGTCTGAATCGAGAAGCTCTCTTTTTCGGCTTCCTGTATATTAACATTTTAGCTTTCGCCTTATTACATGCTTGGTATTCGATTGTTATAAAATCTTTTAAGCGGATTCCTTTTATATAAAATTATAATTAAGCGATTATCTCGGGCCCTAAATATTTTAATTTTAAGTGCCTGATCGTACCGTTACCGATTCGTAATAATTTTGCTATATATAAGTTAACATTTCGTCTATATACTACTAAGGTTATATAAATAGTTATTACGTTAATATTTTCAATAACGAATTAATTAAACTTATTAACCTAATAACCATTTAATCGTACTTATTGCGAATACAATTATTAGTTTTTTATTATTCTATTAATAACTTCTTTTCCGGAATTGCCGAAAAAAAACCAAGTTGCATATAAAGCTTTCGCAATAAGCTACGTCGTATAAACGTAATACTGTCGTACCGTTAAAGTTTCGGAATATTACATTAACCTTTCCGTATCTTTTGACCGATACGAAGCTATCGTTTACGTATATCCCGTCGTTTTATACCGTTAGTTTAAAATTTAAAAACTTATTAATAAATTTAAAATATATAACGTATCAGACAAGCGAGCGAGCCGGACGAGCGAGCGAGCCATTTCTGGGCACTCCGCAACAATGCACCTCAATAACTCAATTACAACACATCAAATCAACTCAAATTAATCGAATGCTTATTTACTAACTATATCTCCAGCTTCTTTCCAAGTATGCACATTATATCAAGGCTTGTTACGGATGCCATGTTGCCATTTCTTCCTCTTAACCCGCTTGCGACCGAACACCCCTTAACGCGTCCAAGTTAATATTACCCCCATTTCGCAAGAACTAAAGCCGACCGATTAGATAACTATTTTCGACCGAATCTTAAACTTAAATACGCGAGCATTTTTTGTCCGGCTTTAATACGTTAAAGATATACGTCGAAAAGCGTGTTATAGAACCCGTTGGAAGCACGTTGGAAGCGCGTTGGGAGGTATGGGGGGTCCGTGCGGGACGTTTCGCGGGGCGTCTCGCGGAACGTATGGCAGGGCGTATAGCAGGGCGTATTAGGTTTGATTTCGTAATAACTCGAAACCTACGCAATTATACGATTAAAACAAACGTTTCCTAAAAAGATAAATACTTGCTATATAAGATAAACAAGTTCTTTTAACCAGCAGAAAAGTTGTAACAAAGAATTGCTGCTAACAGCTGCTAAAGTTGGACGGTTGCGGGCGGGTTAGCAGGAAAGAATAGCAACATAACGTCCGTAATAAGCTTTGATATAATGTGCATACTTGGAAAGAAGCTGGAGATATAGTTAGTAAACAAGCATTCGATTGATTCGAGTTGATTTGATGTGTTGTGGTTAAGTTATTGAGGTGCATTATTGCGGAGTGCCCTGAAACGGCTCGTTCGCTTGTCCGGCTCGCTCGCTTGTCTGACACGTTATCGTAAACTTTAAATCAAAAAGGGATTAATTTTTTAAAGGGTAAAACATGATATTAATCGTATTACGTTAATTAAAAATTAAAGAATACGCAAAAATTCGCTTCATGCCTTATAAAGATTAATCGGTTTTTTTAAATCATTAATTTATTTATAGCTTTTGATAAACGTTTAATTTCCTTTTTTAAAAGATTAATCGCAAATAATTCGATATTAAATATATGTAAATAATCTATCGTTAAATCGGAACATTTATAAGACTTTATTAAGGAATACAAAAAAACATTAAGATAATATATAATAAGAACATAAGCAGGCCTTATAACGAATACACTATATATCGAATTTTTATCGTTTCCTTTTATTTCTGCTTCGGTCCGTTTAAGAACCTTTACGATTGCTACGTTTCGACCTATGTCCTTAGACCTTTTTTCGCGGTAAAAAGTTAATATCCTTAATATTTTCCTAATTTAAATTACTTTAATTAAAAGGATTTCCTGAAATTCTTTATAAAGTCGGAAACGTTACCTTAATATTTCGTTATATGGATAAGGGATAGGTTAATATCTAATAATCTAAAAAGTTAATAATTATTTTTTTAATAATTAACTGTACTATTATTAATTTCGGCTTTCTTTACCATCTGGAAAATAATCGTCCAGTTTTCTATAATTAAAACTAAAGCTATATATAAGTCGTTAACCTATATAGTCACTATTTTCGTTTTTGAAACGGTATAATGTTATTTCTAGGCTATTATCTTTTATTTCTTTACGATTAATTCGTTTAGTTTTTTCGTTAATTTCGTAACTTACTTTAACCTTTCGCGGTATTTTTCGTTAAGTATTATTTATAAACCTGCTATTATATACCTTGCCGCATTCGGCCTATGTAACGTATTATTTCTTTAAGTTCTTTCTTAAAACAAATTGGTTTTTTAATCGCTGGAAATACCGATTCTAGGATTAATTTTGTAAGATCGTTAATTCTTTTGTAAATGTTTTCGTATTTCCGAGTTTTGTAGGTATATATCGTGAAGTCTTAAATATAAGCTTATTTACCTTTTGTCATTATTTTAAGCAAATTTGTGAAATAACCCGTATAATCGACTTTTTCGGTTTTATAGTTTTTTCGGTAAAGGAATTAGTTGTTCGCGTTATTATCTAACGAAGTTATCTTTTCGGATAAGAGGTTATATCGGATTTCGTAAGTTCGACAGGCCATATATTATCCTAATCAAGGTCGATATAACGCTCAATACTAAGCGCGTACGCTTTAAATTGGAATTCGCTTTTAAATCGGTACTAATTTTTAAGTCCCTTGTAAATAAAGGAAGATGTCGACGGTACGGGCGCTATTATGGATAATAGGGTATATAAATAATTACGATTAATATTTAGTTTATATCGTTTTAGCAGTAATTAATTAATTAATAATAATGTAAATTTAAACGAATAAAACTTTTAATTTGTTAAATATAAAGGGTATTAGTTATGTTATCTTAGATAGTTAATTGCAAACGCTTTAAAACGCGCATTTTTCTATTTATAGAATTTAATTACGGAACTTATTGTAACGAACCTGTCATACATCCACCTGGAGGTATGAGCAGTATCCGAAATGGGGTCTTGATTTGCAGGTAACAATAGTGCGAAAAATGATTCAGTAGTTTGTTCGTTAAAGAGGTTTACGGACTTTTTCTTCAATCGGAAAACGGTGCTTCCGATTAAAGGCTTAAATTAATAACTAAAAAGCGAAACTAAGTAAGTGCTATTTACATGAAAATTCAGTCCATTATATATCCTTTCATTCATAATAAGTATGTCGTAGATCTATATAATTTAAGTAATTTGGCAAATTACTTAAATTAATTAGATTACCTTAAGGGCCAAGCCTCCCTTTGGTCCGAGGTTTAGCCGTATCCGCGCTAACCTTTAAGAACTTGGCTTCTTTCAAACAAAAACCCCTGTTTTTGTAACACCATTTCCCTTTTCCAAGGATCTTTGTCCTAAAGATAAAAACCGTAAGTAACCCCTTTAGTAATTGGAAAAAGTACAAGGATTTCTTAACTAACTTTATCATAATAGGCCGTATTTAAAAGGAAAAAGGAAAGAAAAAACCTCGATTCAATTAACGCGAAGCGCGTAACAACCGTACGGATTATATTAAAAAGTTTAATTTCAAAATTAACCTTTGTTCGAATTGTATCCATTTTGGGGAAACCAATTGCTTTTTTGTAATCGACCTTCTTAGTTGCAGTTGTTATACCCGTCGTCAGCGTCCGGCCTATAACGTACTGGAGATAAATTCCTTAGTGAAAATTAAGGAAAAACGAAAACGGTTGCAAAAGGAGTAACGTAAAGTAAAAAACAAATTGATAAAGCTTCTTGGTCGATTAAAACGCTTACGTCTCCAGCAAGACGTTTTGAAAAAGAAAGCTTTCGTTATTTTAAAGGAGGGTTATAAGTTAGATTAATTGGAAAAGCAAGAAAAACTGGAAAAGGAACAGCGTCGCATAAAAGAAAAGCAAACGCGGTTTGCTTCTGAAATCAATGCCAATATGGAGGCGTTTGCTTCTTTCGACTGGAGCGCCGAAGGTTTGGATCTGGGGGTCGGACCGTTGTCGCCTGCGACTTTAGCCGCGTTGGAGACGGTCGGTCAGGATTTTGGCGGTGAAACGTTTTAACCAGGTCCTTCGCATTCGTCAGGTACTTAAGGGGCTTCCAAGTATTATTTTCAGGTGGGTAGTCCTTTTATTTGATTAGGTACTGGATTTTGTCTTTGATTATTTTTGAATCCAGTATTTTTTCGACTTCGTACTTATCGGTATTTTCCTCGATTTCCAAGTTTATCTCCAGCGGGGTGTTATTAGGTGCTGGTTTTAACAGGGAAATGTGGAAAATAGGGTATATTTTTATTATCCTGGGTAACGACAATCGATAGTTGGTCCTGGAAATAACTTCATTAATTTTAAACGGACCGAGTTTCTTAAAATCGAGCTTGTTACTAGGTTTCTTGGTTTTAATTTGTGAAATATTCGAGGTCGCGTTTTGTTTTTGACGTAGTAGGTAAACCTTATCTCCTTTTGATAAAATCGGTCCTTTAATTCTTTTTTTGTTGTAATATTAAGCCATACGTTGCTGGAAAAATTGCAGCTTAGCCCTAAAGCAAGCTTGGATGGTTTTGATTTTAAACATTATTGTTTCTGCTTTAGGAGTTATTAAGGTAATTTTCGGGGCTTTACCAAGTGGTTGCTTTGGTCGTTAAGTCTTTGCGTTTTGTTTATATACGGTTATATGGGGTAAAACGTTTATATTTTCGTTAACAGATGTATTATAAGTTACTTATGCCAATAGAAGTAGTTTTACCCAGTTATTCTGTTGGTAATTAACATAACTTCTTAGGTATTATTCCAGGGTTTGGTTTAGCCGTTCTATTTATTTATTAGTTTAAGGGTAATATGTTGTGGAAAATTTAAGTTTAGCGTTAATTTATTTAAAAAAGTTGGTACCAAATTTGGAAATAAACAGTTTGTTTTTATTTGAAATAATCCTTTTTGGGATTTTATGTTTATCGAGATAATGTTTTATGAATACGTAAGTTAATTGTTTTGCTGTCGTGTTTCCTTTAAAGGGTAAGAAGTACTTATATTTAGTGAGTCTGTCGACGATTACCCATATTCCGTCGTACTGGACTCCGGTAACGGGGTTTTTGGATAGGGGTAAGCCGGTGATAAAGTTCCAAGTTATGGTGTTCCATGCTTTGTCTGGAATTTCGGTAAGTTGTAGTAGTCCGTATAGTTTGTAGCGAGCCGTTTTAGCCTTGTTGCAAACGTTGCAGTTTTTAACTACTTGTTCGACGGTTTTTTTGAATTCTGGGAAGTCGTATTTTTCCTGGAGTCGCTTAATTGTTTTGAAAATCCCTTAATGTTTATGTAATAGGTTTTCGTAAAATTTTTTAATAAACTGTTTTTGTTATTTTTGTAGGACGTAAATTTTTCCATGGTACAACAGTTAATCTTTGGATCGTTTTTTTAACTATTTAACTTTTTTTAGTTTATTTAAATCGTAGGAATTTTTAAATTAAGCCAAAAGTTCGGAGGTAAGTTTTTTTAATATTTTACATAATTATAAGGTACCTTTTTTTGTAGGTTATAGCATTTATATGCGCCGCTTAAGGACTTTGATATCGTAATTTCCTTTTCGGTTTAGGATATCCGCCTGGATGTTTTCCTTACCCTTAATATGGTAAATCTTAAAATTGAACTTGGATAGGAAAATTATTTAATTTTTATGTCGTTTATTAAGGTTCTAAATCGTTATGAAGTAAGTAAGGTTTTTATAGTTAAAGTAAATATTAAAAGGTTCCTTGGTTTTATTAAGGTAAAGTTCCTATTCCTTAAATGCCATAATAATTGCTAATAATTCTTTGTCGTAAATAGGGTATCGTAACTTTGCGTCCTTTAAAGTTTTAGAATAGTAGGTAACTAGGTGTTACTTTTTATCGTCCTTTTGTTGTTTTAGGACTGCTTTTAAGGTTTTATTTAATGCGTTAGTTTTTAGTCGTTTTTTTTTGTTGTAATTAGGTAACTTCATAATAGGGGCATTGGTAATCTGGTCCTTAAATATTTGCATTACTTTTTTAGCTTTTTTTAGGAACTTAAATTCTTTTTTAGTGTATTTTTTAGTAATAAGGTTCGTTAAGGGTTTGGCGATTTTTCCGAAATCTTTAATTAAGCTGCGTACGTAGCCCGTAAATCTTAAAAATTGACGGACGTTAATGACGGTTGCTTTATCGGGGATCGGCCAATTTTTAACTACCTTTATTTTAAAGTCTTGGATTTGAATCTGTTCTGGGGTAATAATAAAGCCTAAAAAGTTTAGCTTCTGGGTGTGCCATACGCTTTTTTCGGCATTAATTAATAAGTTTGCTTTCTCGAATGCTTTTAGTACTTAAGCGATATATTTTTTATATTCCTTTAAGGTTTTAAAATAAATAAAGATATCGTTTAAGTAAACGAATACAAACTTATCGAGGAATTTTCGTAAAATCGTTATTAATATGTGTTAAAAACTGGTAAGGGCATTAATAAGTCCCTAGGGCATTACCTTATACTCGTAAAGTCCATGGATTATTTTAAAGGCAGTTTTCCATTTTTCGCCTTTAGCTATTCGGATTAAGTAATAGCCGTCCGGTAAGTCCAACGCCGTAAACTATTTGGCTTTGCTAATGTTTTTTTTCATGGTATCCATAAAAATAAAAAGGTATCCATTTTTGATAATAATATCGTTTAACTGTCGGTAGTCGTGGACTTTTCGGTACATAGGATTTCCATCTTTATTAATTCGGATTTTCCTATCTTTTATTTTTGGTACTATTATAACGGGATATCTTGCGGAAGATTCAGATTTTTGAATGTATCCGCGCTTAAGGTCTCGTTATAAACTTTTCTATAAGGCCTTGGCCTTTTTTAAATTTATATAGTAAATCTAGTAAAGTTTTAAATGATATCCTTCCTTGATAAAAATTTTATAATCCTATTAATTATAGTTAGGTAATTTTTTCCGTATTCGTTCTTTGAACAATTTTTTGAACCTTTGATACTTAGGGGGTACCTTAGCAATTAGGTCCATTACTTTAGCTTCTCAGATCAGGTAATAGATTTTTCGGAACTTCTTTTTTGGGGGATTTTCTAGTTGGTCCCAGGAAAGTTTCTGAATTTTCCAGTTGATACGGGGGTTACTGGAACAAAGCCACGGCATTCCAAGGATAACATCGTGTCCTGAAATGTCGGCGATGTCCAAAATAACTTTTTCTGAATATCCTTGAATTTGTACTGGAAATTTTTCCGTTTCCCTAAAAATTCGTCCATTTTTATACTTAAATAAGCTTCCGTCGACTGTAAGTAATTTATATAACTTTAGCTTATATTTCTAAGGGATCCGATACTTTTCTGCAACTGATGGTAAAATAAAGTTTCCTTTTATTCCTAAATCGATCATAACCTTAAATATCTTATTACCGTACTGGAAAAAAATTTTAATCTAACTGCGTTGTTTAATTTTTGCCTTATATAAGGTCTTATGGGTTAAGGCTTTTCGATGCTTTAATTTCGAAGGCCTGCGTAATTTTTTAACTTATTAGTTCTGTTAGTTAAAAGGCGTTTCTATTTTCGGGCTTTTTTGATTACGTATTTGGAATACTTATCGTCCATATAAGTGAACCACTTTCTTTTGTTAATTTGGCAAGCTAATTTTAAAACTTTTACTTTCGATATTTGAAAAAGTTTTGGTTTTAAGAGTAAGATTTTTAAAAGGTCGGCTTTTATATCCAAGATCTCGTGCATTATATACAGTATAAGGGCGTAACATAAGCATCCCTAGGCGATAACTCTTCGACTTTAAGCTGATTCAGGGTAAAGGTAGCAAAATCGGGGGTATTCCGGCTATCTGGGAGTTTTAATATATCGGCATTCGTCGTCGAGTTCGGTAGGTATTTCTTTATCCCATCCGGGCCAATAGTTATTATCTTCCTTGGCGCGGAAGTGGATTAGATAGTTGTCGTCGTAATATGCAAAGAAATGGAGTAGGTTATGGTTATGGACTAGTTTCGAATCCGGCGTACCTGGACAAACCGGTTCTTTGTTTTCGGGGGCCTTACTGGTTTCTGTTGGATCGTATATTACCGTATTAAGGCGCAACTGGCCATGTTCATCGTGCATTCTGTACCGCTGCTTATCTAAATAACAAATACATCCTAGCCCTATAGTTATCCTGGAAAGTTTTTGTCCGGGATAATATCTGCAGGCTTTAATCGTTCGATTTTAACAAATCGGGCAACGTTCGTACTTTGGGTCGCCATTCCGTTCGTAATAAGTGGTTGCAATAGTAAATTTTTACTGGGAGGAAATGGAATTAATTTTTTTCTTTTTTTTGCCTTTATTATTTAATTCTTATTTAATCATTTTAACCTTTTTCTAGGTTTAAGGAATCCCTTCTTTCCTAAAGTCCCTTTTTATTAAAAAGCGATATTCGCTTTTATAATAACCTTTCTTACTACAATTAAAACATTTAATATTTAACTTGTTTTTCCTAGGTTCCTTTAAAGCAGTACTTGCTTTTTTTTAAGATTTGCCCTTAGTTCTGTCCCTTTAAGATTTGCTGCTGGAACTTTGGTTATCTTTTTTTTTGTTAAATCTCTTCTTTTTTAAATACCTTTTAAAGGTACGTCGATCGGCAATAATGGTCTTGTTAATATAATCCTAAAAAGGGCCAATCTTGGGTACTTTGTATATTTTATCTTTAACCTACGATTTTAGGCCGTTATAAAAAGGATAAAACAGTACGTTTTCTAGGAAATTGGAAATAGATATAAAGCGATTAAATTTAGTCGTATATTCGGCTGTTAATTTGGTTTATTGAAAAAAATGTAACTGTTCGACCGCATGCTATTTTCTATCGGAATTTCCAAACAAAGCTCGCATTTTTTCCTTAAAATGTTTATAGTTGCCGAAAACATAATTAATTAGGTTAAAGGATTAGTTAAAGTAATTTATAAAGTAATCGTTCATAACAGGTTTAAACCATAAAAGAACCTTTCCAGCAAGCAGCTAAAAAATAGCCATTACTTTTTAATAATCTTCCGTTAAAAAATTTTCATAAAATTTAAGGTAAAGTTTAACTTAAACCAGGAATTTTTTTATATTTATAGTTCCATTATAAGGTTTTGGAAGGGTTAATTTATAACCTTTGACTTCCGGCATTCCATGGTAATTGGAAGGGGGAACTGTGCTTTCGCGGGTCTGGTTTATTCCGAATAGGGGCAAGGTCGAAAACTTTTCTTTAGTTCGCAACTGTCGGGCAAGCCTGGCATTTTCTTGTCGTAATGCATAAAGTTCCGTTGCCAAGATATCCAGTTTTTCATCGACGGTGGGCTTTCTTTCTTTGCTTTTCTGTTCTTTTGGTTGTTTTTCCTTTTCTCCTTTAGCTTTTGGATCCTGGACTTTAATAGTTTCCTTCGTTGGAGGGGACTGTTGTTGGGGTTGAAAGAAAAAAGGTCCTCCTTAAAATCGGGTAAAGGGGGGTGCCATGTTGTCGATTAAGGAAAAGATTTTTTTAATAAGTAATAAATCGTTTAATCTGGTTACTGATCCCTTATTAACTAGTAACGGTGATCGAATGTGTTATTTATTTTTTAAACGTCGTCCTATAATGTCGTTTTTATTACGTTTAAAAGAACTTATGCTTAACTGGGCCTTAAATCATTCGTCGGTTATTAATTAAGGAGCTATCAAAATGTAACGAACCTGTTATACATCCACCTGGAAATATAAGCAATATCCGAAATAAGGTCTTGATTTGCAGGTAATAATAGTGCGAAAAATAATTCAGTAGTTTGTTCGTTAAAGAGGTTTGCGGACTTTTTCTTTAATTAAAGAACGGTACCTCCGACTAAAGGCTTAAATTAATAACTAAAGAGCGAAATTAAGTAGGTATTATTTATATAAAAGTTCAGTCTATTATATATCCTTTTATTTATAGTGAGTATGTCGTAGATCTATGTGATCTAAGTGATCTGGCAGATCACTTAGATCAACTAAATCACTTTAAGGGCCAAGCCTCCCTTTGGTCCGAGGTTCAGCCGCATCCGCGCTAACCTCCAAGGACTTGGCCTCTTTCAGACAAGAACCCCTGTTTTTGTAACACTTATATGTTCCGATTAAAGGAAGCCCTTCCATATATAGGGTGTTAATGCACTCCTTGCTAGCTAACACGATACGCTTTGCTATACGGCCCGGAAAACGCCCCGTAACGCCCCGTAACGCGGCCCTTAACGCGCCCACCAACGCGCCTTTTAACACGTCGTATAACGCGTTTCCAACGTATTCTTTAACGCATTAAAGCTAGATAAGAAACGGTTGCGTATATGGGTTATGGGTTAGGTTAATAATTGTTTTCTCGTCGGTCGGCTTTAGTACTTGCGAAAGGGGGTAATATTAACTGGGACGCGTTAAAAGGTAGTCGGTTGCGAGCGGGTGGAGAAAAAGAAATAACAACATAACGCCCGCAACAAAGTTTAATATAATACTTGCATTTGTCGAAAAACTGTGAATATAGTTGGCAAAAGCATTTAGTTAATTTTGATTAATTTAATATGTTATAATTAAGTAATTTAAATACGTTATTTAAAAGGTACTAGATAACGGCTAACAAAAAGGTTTGGCTCCTGTCAAATATAAGGAATATCAGTTGTATTATATTCGATAACTAGCTACAGGCACTCTAAAACGCGTACTTCTCCTTTTATAAAATTTAATCACGGAACCTATATGTTCCGATCAAAAGGAGCTATTCTATATATAAGGTGCTAGTATACCCCCTACTAACTAACACATCCCCTTAACGCCTTAATGCAGTTACGGCGTTATTTAACGCTTATCATCATTTCTTAAAGCCACAGCTTTCCATTTTACCTTTCCTCCGGCGATTGAATCCTTTTAATCAGCTAATTCTGTCGGATATAGGGGACATCAGTTGTGCTGTATTAGACGATTAGCTGCAGACGCTCTAAAACGCGCACTCCTCTTTTTATGGAGTCTAGTTATGGAACCTATATGTTCCGATCAAAGGGAGCCATTCCGTATATGGGGTGCTAGTGCAACCCCTGCTAGCTGACACACCCCCTCAACGCCTTAACGCAGTCACGGCGTTAATCAGCACTTATCATCACTTCCTAAAGCCACAGCTTTCCATTCCACCTCTCCTCCGGCGATAAAATCCTCCTAATCAGCCAATTCCTCCTCTAAAATCACTCGCAGGTTGTTCCTCCGCCGATCGATGGCTTCTGTGATATCCACTAATCCTAGCTGCTCTCTGAAATGCCTAAAAGGTTCGCGTATCAGGGCCTTCGTTAGCCTATCAGCCAGCATATCGCCCGTAGGTATATAATCCACTTTAATCATGTCCTTTTTTGCGGCTTCTCGTAACCAGTGGTTATATATATTTACATGCCGCAGCTTCGTTTATAACAGGGCGACATCGGCGTTAATAAGCCGTATGGTTTATTAATTATCGCACCACATATTTAACGGTCCAGCATCCAGGGTAACTCCAAGCTCTTTAATTAATCGAAAGCTAAATAAGGCCTTTTTTGTAACCTGCGTAAGGGATAACAATTCCGTTTCTGTTGTAAAAGTAATCACTATATCTTGCTTGTTCGCCCGCCATCTTATCATTCCTTTAAATAGCTTTATAACGTAAGCTTAGGAATTTTTTCGATCGATCGTATTATCCGCAAAAAAAGCATCGTTTTATATATCTAACGAATCCTTACTCCCGAACTGCAACGTTAACGTCTTGGTCCTAATTAGGTATAATATAACTCGATCGGCCGCTTTGTAATATACGTTATTAGGGTTTAGGTTAAATCGGGCGAATCGGGATACCGTAAAGGCTATATCAGGTTACGTATTAACTGCTACGTACAGGATAAAACCGATTTTCTTTTAATATCTGTTAATAAAGCCTGGATAAACTAAATCAGGATTCGGCAATAGCTCGACGTTCGTTATTAGCATATTTAAAAGGTTATTTAAATTTTTTTTTGGAACTAGGTTAGCCAGCTTAT
Source organism: Monosporascus sp. mg162 (assembly GCA_004155945.1). Taxonomy (NCBI): domain Eukaryota; kingdom Fungi; phylum Ascomycota; class Sordariomycetes; order Xylariales; genus Monosporascus; species Monosporascus sp. mg162. The sequence continues at coordinate 27,577 of QJNY01000321.1, forward strand.
TTATAAAGTTTAATTAGAAAAGCCAAATTTTTTTCTTAGCTTTATCTTTAATCATTTCGATGCCGAGGAACCACTGCAGGTCCTTACCCCTTATAAAAGTATACCGTTCTCGTATCTATTGGATCAACTGATCGACGAGGTCTTGATTTTTCTTGCAGTATGTTATAATAATATCGTTTACAAAGAAGAAAATAAGTACCCTTTAACGAATGAAATAATAAGGTTCGTAAGAAACGGGACGAAATCTTAATTTTATAAGTATCCCAATAAAATCTTTTTATTATAATAACGGCGATTTCCTTAATCCATATAATATCTTTTTAATTAAGAAAATTTTGCTACGTTGCGAATAACCTAAGGGTATCTTTATATATATTTCGTAAGATAAATTAATGTTAACGAAGGCGTTTATAGCGTTATACTGCTTAAGCTTTAAGTTAAACCTAGCCGCGATAACGATTAAAGTTCGAAACAACCTTCCAGTTAATATGAATACGTATATATTACCATAAGCGTTTTTAAGCTGTTAATCGCCCCGTACGACAAAACGTACCTTGCATTTTTGCAACTAGCCATGCTTGTTAAACTTGTAAACGTATATTTATATATACCTTAACACTTATTTCCCTTTAACAGAAAATTAATTAACGGCTTTCCAAGATTGCATTTTTTTATAACTTTGCAAATAAACCTTTTCGGCTTTACGAAATATTTCCCTTAACGGGTATATATTTAGCTCTTTATAGCTTCGAGGTAACGGCGGTAAATCGCGCTTATGCACCCGGTCTAGCGACCTAAGTACTTTTTTATATATCAAGGGATTATAACTTTTCCGATCAAGGTAACGCGTACTTCGGGTAACTAACTTCCCTAAACTTCCGCAGCTTACCGGCCGGTTATCGTACGTACTTACAAAAGGGGCTAAACGTTCTGTATTAAAAACGGCTTTTTATACCCTATATTCGTTTCGGATAATACCTTCTTGATACGGAATACACGGGGGGCTTACGCTTATTACCCGTAAAGTACCTTCGTCTTTTACCGTTACTTTATGTTAAATAAGGTAAAAGGAATCTAGGGCTACCTTTATTCTTTCCGTCGGCGCAATAATCGTAGCAGTTATTAAGGTAAACGCTGGCAGAAGTAATGGACCAAAAAACAGAAATGGTTCGAATATAACGGTCGTATAAAAGTAATTAGTCCCTTAAAAACAAACTTGTTTTTCGTCACTTTATGCGCCTTCTACGCTAGTACCTTTCTAAAACCATTCCTCCTGCTTAACCGGTAACTGAATTATTCCGCTTAGGTTTTTATTTTCCTTTTGTATAAAAGTTAGATAGTTATTTACTTAATCAGGTATTTTTACTTATCGAAGCAGCTTCTGGAACTCTTTTTCTATAACGTACAAAAGGTCGTCTTTTAAATCTTTGATATTACCTAAAAAGATAGCCTTTTCGTTAAACTATACGTTTCGAATAGCAATAACTTTGTTAATTAATAAGTTCCAGATTTCGTAAATATTCGTAAATCGGTAGCCGACGAGGTAACTAACCTATGCTTTAGGATTTAGCTTTTGGAATTTCTGCTTTTTCTTTATGGCGGCGGCAGTTATCATAACATAAGCCATACAGCCATATACTTGCAGGTAAGCTTACTAAAGCTTCCGATTAAATATTACAACGCCGTCTTTATACGTTAGGTAAATATAATAAACCTCGTATGGGCTTTGCTAAAAAAATACGTATTTAGGGGTACGGTTATATAAATATACTACCGCTTTAAAGATATATACGATTAAAAACGAAGGTAACTTAGCGCCATTTCGCATTACAATTACTTTTTCCTTAATAATACCCCTTAAGCGTTTTATACCTCCGTTCTGGGCCTGGATATACGGTATTAAAAGCTTAAGTCTGGTACTAAAAAGAGGCGACTAAAGCATATCTCGAAATTGGTAATTCTTTAAAATTTCGTTATCGCATTCAAATACCTATAAAAAAACCTTATCCTAATTCTTAAAAATTCCTAGAAAATGCCGAAACGCGATAATCAATATATCTTACTCTCGATTCTTAAGGTAAATGTCCCAGATAAAACCTAAATATTTATCGGTAGCAAACATAACGTATTTATATCCTTCAAGGTTTTTTTCGAAGTCTGTAAAGTCGATAGCGATTCTCTGTCCTAATCGGAAAACTTCCTTCTTCGGCTCGCGGCATATTAACCTTTTGGCCTTCGCTTTGCCACATACTTGGCATTCGATTATTATAAAACCCTTTAAGCAAATTCCTTTTGCATAAGATTGCAACTAAGCGATCATTTCGGGCCTTAAATATCCTAGTTTTAAGTACCAAATTATACCGTTACCGATTCGTAATAATTTCGCTATATATAAGTTAACGTTTCGTCTATAGGCTACCAGGGCCGCATAAGTAGCTATTACGCTAATATCTTTAATAACGAACTAATCAAACTTATTTATTAACATAACAACCACCTAATCGTACTTATTTCGAATAAAATTGTTAATTCTTTTATTATCCCACCAGTACCCCTTTTTCCGGAACTGCCGGAAAGATACCAGGTTACATACGAAGCTTTCGTAATAGGCCACGTCGTATAAACGTAACGCTTTCGTACTACTAAAGCTTCGAAGTACTACATCAACCTCTCCGTACCCCTTAATCGGCACGAAGCTATTACCTACGTACACCCCATCGCCTTATACAGTTAATCTAAAGTTTAAAAACCTACTAATAAGGTTAAAAATATAAATTGTAAACCCTAAATCCAAAATTGATAAATTTCTTAAAAGGTAAAACGTAACGCTTATTATACTACGTTAATCAAAAATCAAAAAGTACGCCAGGATTCGCCTTACTCCTTATAAAAATCAATTAATTTCTTGGGTAATTAATTTGTCCATAAACTTTGATAAGCGTTTAATCTTTTCCTTTAAAAACTAATCGGAAGCAATCCGATATTGGACGTATGCAATTATCTTATCGTTAAAGCGGAACCTTTCTAAAGCTTTGCTAAGGAACGCATAAAAACATTAAAATAAGATATAATAAACGCTTAAGCAAGCCTTACAACGAATGCCTTACGCATCCGATTCCTGTCGCTTTCGTTTACTTCCGTTTCGGTCCGTTTGAAAACCTTTACGACCGCTACGTTTCGACCCGCGTCCTTAGGCCCTTTTTCGCGGTAAAAGGTCTATATCCTTAATCTTTTCCTAATTAAAATCGCCTTAATCAAAAAGTCCTACGGGAATCCTTTAAAAGGTTAAAAACGTTACCTTAATATTTCGTAATGTAAATAGGGGATGGGTTAACGTCTAATGGTCCAAAAGGTTGGCAGCTACCTTTTAATAATTAATCGTACCGTTATTAATTTCGGCTTTTTTTACCATTTAAAAAGTAATCGTCCAGTTTTCCATAATTAAAGCTAAAGCTATATACAAGTCGTTAATCTATATAGTCGCTGTTTTCGTTTTTGGAACGCCATAACGTTATCCCTGGGCCATTATTTCCTGCCACTTTACGATTTATTCGTTTAGTTTTTTCGCTAACTTCGAGGCTTGCTTTAACCTTTCGCGGTACTTTCGTTAAGTATTATTTATAAGTCTGCTATCATATACCTTACCTAATTCGGCCAAAATAGCGTACTATTCCCTTAAGTTCTTTCCTAGAAAGAAACTTATCTTTTTAATCGCTGGAGATACCGATTCTAGGACCTATTTCGTAAAGTCGTTAATCTTCTTCCAAAAGTTTTCGTACTTCCGATTTTCGTAAGTATATGTTGCGAAATCTTGGGTATAAGCTTATTTGCCTTCTGTCGTTATTTTAAGCAAACTTGTTAAGTAATCCGTATAATCGACTTTTTCGGCTTATATGGTTCCTTCGGAAAAGGAATTAACTGCTTGCGTCGTTATTTGACGAAATCGTTTTTTCGAATAGGAGGTTATATCGGGTTTCGTAGGTTCGACAGGCCATGCGTTATTTTGATCGGGGTCGATATAACGCCAAATACTAAGCGCGTACGCTTTTGATTGGAATTCGCCTTTAAAGCAATCCCAATCCTTGGGTCCCTTGTAAATAACGGAGGACGTCGACGGTACGGTCGCCATTGTGGATAATGGGGTATATAGGTAATTGCTATTAATGTACAGCCTATATCGTCTTAACAGCAGCTAATCAATTGATAATAACGCGAATTAAGCGAATAAGACTCTTAATTGTCGGATATAAGGGATATCAGTTATGCTGTATTAGACGATTAGCTGCAGACGCTCTAAAACGCGCACTTCTCTTTTTATGGAGTCTAGTCATGGAACCTATATGTTCCGATCAGAGGGAGCCATTCCGTATATGGGGTGCTAGTGCAACCCCTGCTAGCTGACAAATTCCTCCTTTGAAATCACTTGTAAATTGTTCCTCCGCCGATCCATAGCTTTTAAAATATCCACCAGTCCTAACTGCTTTCTAAAGTGCGTAAAGGATTCGCGTATTAAGGCCTTCGTTAGCCCATTAACTAATATATCGCCCGTAGGTATATAATCCACTTTAATTATAACGTCCCACACCAGCTCGCGAGCCAAACCACCTCGCGAGCCGCTTCTTGGCACTTTACAACAACACATTCAAATAAGTCAACCAGAACATATCAAATTGATTCCAATCAATCGTACTTTCTTTCGCTGACCGTATCTATAGCTTCTGGACAAGTGCATGTATCATATCAAGGCTTGTTGCGGACGCCATATTGCTATTTGTTCCTGCCAACCTACCAGCAACCGCCCAACCTCAGCAGCTATTAGCAGCAATTCTTCGCTACAACCTTTCTGCTGGCTAAAAGAACTTGTTTATCCTATATAGCACGTATTTATCTTTCTGGGAAACGTTTGTTCTAATCGTATAATTACGTAAGTCTCGAGTTATTGCGAAATCAAGCCCGACATGCCCTGCCATACGCCCTGCCACACGTCCCGCGAGACGCCCCGCGAAACGCCCCGCACGGACCCCCCATACCCCCCAACGCGCTTCCAACGCACTCCAATAACATGTTCTCCGATGTACATCTTCAACGTATTAAAGCCGGACAAGAAATGCTCGCGTATTTGGGTTAAGGATTCGGTCGAGAATAGGTATCTAGTCGGTCGGCTTTGGGTCGTACGAAATGGGGGACATATTAACTTGGACGCGTTGGGCGCTAGTCGGTTGGGCTGGGTTGGCAGGAAGGAATGGCAATATGGCGTCTGCAACAAGCCTTGATATAATGCGTGCACTTGTCTAGAAGTTGTAGATATCGTTAAAGAAAGAAAGTACGATTGATTGGAATTAATTTGATGTGTTGTGGTTGAGTTATTTGAATGTGTTGTTGCGAGGTGCCAAGAAGCGGCTTGCGAGGTGATTTAGCTCGCGAGCTGGTGTGGGACGTTATCCCTTTTTACGGTTTTTCGTAACTAATAGTTATATATATTTATATGCTGCAGCTTCGTTTGTAATAAGGCGATATCGGCCTTGATAAATCGTATAATCTGTTAATTATCGCAATATATATTTAACGGTTCATTATTTAAGGTAACTTTTAATTTTTCAATTAATCGAAAGCTTAATAACCTTTTTTTTTATAACTTACGTAAAAAATAACAATTCTGCTTTTGTTATAAAAGTAATTATTATATTTTGCTTATTTGCCTATTATCTTATTATGTTTCTAAATAACTTTATAACGCAAATTTAAAAGCTTTTTCGATCGATCGCGTTATCCGCGATAAAGGTATTTCTTTAAGTATTTAACGAATTTTTACCCCCGAACGATAACGTTAGCGTTTTAGTTTCGAATAATTATAATATAACTCGATCGGCATCTTTATAATATTGGTTGCTAGGGTTTAGGTTAGACCGGGCGAGTCGGAATATCGCAAAGGTTATATCAAGTTACGTATTAACTGTTACGTACAGAATAAAACCGATCTCTTTTTGGTATTTATAAACGGAGCGTAAATGGGCTAAATTAACATTCAGCAGGAGCTCGACGTTCGTTATTAGCGTATCTGGAAAGTTGTTTAAACTTTCTTTTGGAGCTAGGTTAGCAAGTTTGTTTATAAAGTTAGATTAAAAAAACATTTTTTTTTAAATCTGTTTTTAATTACTCCGATACCGAAGAACCACTGTAACTCCTTACCCCTTTTAAGGGTATACCGTCCCCGTATTTGTTGGATCAACTGATCGACGAGGTTCTAATCATTTTTGCAGTATACTGTTACGACATCGTCCATAAAGAAAAACATAAGTACTCCTTAACGAATAAAGCAAAAGAGTTCGTAAGAAACGGAGCAAAGTCCCAACTTTGTAAATATTTCAGTAAACTCTTTTTGCCATAATAATGGCGACTTCCTTAATTTATATAATAGCTTTCTAATCAGGAAAATTTTATTACGTTATGTGTATTTTAAAGACGTCTTTATGTACATTTCGTAAAGTAGGTTAACGTTAACGAAAACGTTTACAACGTTATATTGCTTAAGCTTTAGGTCAAATTTAGCCGCGATAGCAATTAGGGCTCGAAACGACTTTCCAGCTAATATGGAGACCTATATATCGCTATAAGCGTTTTTAAGTTATTAATTACCTTGTCCGACGAGACGTATTTTGTATTTTTGCAACTAGCTATACTTGCTGAATTTGTAAACCTATACCTATATATACCTTAAAACTTGTTTCTTTTTAGCAGAAAACTAATTAAGGCTTCCCAGGATTGCATTTCTTTTGTAACTTTGCAAGTAAGCTTTTTCGGCTTTACGAAATATTTCTCTTAACGGGTATATATTTAACTTTTTATAATTTCGCGGCGGTAGCGGTAAATCGTGCCTATGTACCCGGTTTAGTAATCTAAATGCCTTTTTATATGCCAAGGTATTATTACTTTTCCGATCACGGTAACGCGTACTTCGGGTAACAAACCTCTTTAAACTTCCGCAGCTTACCGGCCGATTATCGTACGTACCAATCAAAAGGTTAAGCGTCCTGCAATAAAAGTAACTTTTTATTCTCTATATTCGTTTCGAATAATACCTTTTTAGTACGGAACATACGGGGGGCTTACGCTTATTACCCGTGAAGTACCTTCGTTTTTTACCGTTATTTTAGGTTAAATAAAATAAGGAAAGCTTAAGGTTACTTTTATTCCTTCTGTCGGCTTAATAATCGTAGCAGTTATTAAGGCAGACGTTGGCGGAAAGGATGGACCAGGGGACAGAAAAGGTTCGAATACAGCGGTCGTATAAGGGTAATTAATCCCTTGGAAATAGGTTTGTTCTTCGCTACTTTATACGCCTCTTACGCTGGTACCTTTCTGGAGCTATTCATTTTACTTAACCGTTAACTGAATTATTCCGCTTAGATCTTTATTTTCCATTTATATAAGGATTAAATTTTCATTTGCTTAATTAGATATTTTTACCTGTCGGAACAGCTTTTGGAGCTTTTTTTCTATAACATACAAAAGATCGTCTTTTAAATTTTTGATAATACTTAAAAAGGTGGCCTTTTCGTTAAACTGTACGTCTTGAATGTTAATAACCTTGTTGATTAATAGGTTCCAGATTTCGTAGATATTCGTAGATCGGTAGCCGGCGAGGTAGCCAATCCATGCTTTAAGATTTAACTTTTGGAATCTTTGTTCTTTCTGTATAGCGGCAGCTGTTATAGCATAAGCTATATAGCCGTACATTCGTAGATTGGCTTGCTGAAGCTTCCGATTAAGCATTTTAATGCCGTTTTTATACGCCACGTAAATACAATAAACCTTGTATGGGCTTTGCCAAAAATGTGCGTATTTAAGGGTACGGTTATACAGATATACACACATCGATCAATTGAATCCGTGCGCCCACCTATTTCTCACCAAAACATACACGTTTCGCTTCCACTGTAATTATAAAAAGAAAATTGAAAGAATTTAAAAAAAATCTTCCTGATATATAATTTTACTTCATAATTATATCCTTGAAATAATATATTAAGTTTCGTAATTAGAAATAAAATTATCATCCTTCAAAATTTGACATGAGTATTATTCCATCGAACTTTGGTGTTTTACTATGTTAAATATTATTATCGGTAGTATTCTAGGTACCAGTCGAAAATGCTACAGTTGAAAATTCTTTTAATATTAAAAATAAATAACGTACGTAATAATTCGTCTAAAGCAAGTAATCCGATATTTTTAGCATTTTATTTTTAGTTGTTATATTAAAGTGAAAAGGGTATGTTTTGGTGGGAAATAGGTGGGCGCACGGATTGAATTGATCAATGCGTGTACTGCAGATTTAAGGATATATACGATTAAAAAGTAAGGTAACTTAGCGCTATTTTGCATCGTAATCGCTTTTCCCTTAATTATACCCTTTAAGCGTTTTGCACCCCCGTTTTGGGCCTAGGTATGCGGTATTAAAGGGTTAAGTTTAATACTGAAAGAAGGCGACTGGAATGTGTTTCGAAGTTGATGATCTTTCAAAATATCGTTGTCGCATTCGAATACCTACAGAAAAAACTTATTTTGGTTCTTAAGGACTTTTTGGAAGTACTGAAACGCTGTAATTAATATATTTTGCTTTCGATTTTTAAGATTGATATCCTAGATAAAACCTAAGTATTTGTCGATAGCAAACATAACGTATTTATATCCTTCAGGGTTTTTTTCGAAGTCTGTAAAGTCAATGGCGATTCTTTATCCTGATCGGAAAGCTCCTTTCTTCGATTCGCGGCGTATTAACCTTTTAGCTAGCGCCTTGCTATATGCTTAACATTCGACTGTTATAAAACCCTTTAACCGGATTCCTTTTATATAAAATTATAACTAGGCGATTATTTCGGGCTTTGGATGTTTTAATTTTAAGTGCCAAATCGTACCGTTACCGGTTCGTAATAATTTCGCTGTATATAAGTTAACGTTTCGTTTATAAGTTATCAAAGTTGCATAAGTAGCTATAACGTTAATATTTTCGATAACGAACTGATTAACCTTTTTTATTAAAGTAACAACTACCTAATCGTACTTATTTCGAATAAAATTATTAATTTTTTTATTATCCTACTATTACCGTTTTTTCTGAAATTGCCGGAAAGACATCAAATTACATACAAAGCTTTCGTAGTAAGTTACGTCGTACAAACGTCATTCTTTCGTACCGCTAAAGCTTCGAAGTATTATATTAACCTTTCCGTACCTTTTAATCGATACGAAGCTATTGCCTGCGTATATTCCGTCGCCTTGTACTGTTAGTTTAAAATTCAAAAACCTACTGATAAGCTTAAGAATATATATCGTAAACTCTAAGTCCAAAATGGATGAATTTCTTAAAGGGTAAAACGTAACGTTTATCGTATTGCGTTAATCAAAGATCAAAAGATACGCTAGGATTTACTTTATTTCTTATAGAAATTAATCGGGTTTTTAAGTAATTAGCTTATTTATAAACTTTAATAAACGTTTAATCTTCTTTTTTTAAAGATTAATCGGAAGTAATGCAACATTAAACGTAAATAAATATCCTGTCGTTCAATCGGAACCTTTTTAGTACTGTATTAGGGAATGCATAAAAGCATTAAAGTAATATATAATAAAAGCCTAAGTAGGCCTTATAACGAATACCTTACGCGTCGGATTCCTGTCGCTTCCTTTTGCTTCCGCTTCGGTCCATTTAAGAACCTCCACGATTGCTACGTTTCGACCTGCGTCCTTGGGCCTTTTCTTGCGGTAAAGGGTTAATGTCCTTAGTATTTTCCTATTCAGGATCGCCCTAATCAAAAGGCCCTACTAAAGTTCCTTGGAAAGTCGGAAACGCTGCCTTAATATTTCGTAATATAAATAAGAAATAAATTAACTTTTAATAGTCCAGAAAATTAGCAGCCACTATTTAGCAACTAATCATGCCGTTATCGATATCGGGTTTTTTCACCATCTAAAAGGTAATCGTACAGTTTTCCATAATTGGGGCTAAAGCTATATATAAGTTATTAACCTAAATAATTGTTGTCTTCGTTTTTAAAACGTTATAACGTTATCCCTAAGCTATTATTTCCTGCCACTTTACGATTTATTCGTTTAATTTCTTCGTTAACTTCGAGGCTTACCTTAACCTTTCGCGGTACTTTCGTTAGGTAATATTTTTAAGCCTGCTGTTACACATCTTGCCGGATTCGGCCAAAATAACGTACTATTTTCTTAAGCCCTTTCCTGGAAGGAAACTTGTTTTATTAATTGCTGGAAATATTAACTCTAAAACCTATTTAGGTCGTTAATCTTTTTGCAGAAGTTTTCGTACTTCCGATCTTTGTAAATATATATCGCGAAATTTTAGATATAAGCTTATATGCCTTTTGTTATTGTTATAAACAAACTTATTAAGTAATTCGTATAATCGACTTCTTCGGTTTATATAGTTCATGTGGAAAAGAAATTAGCTGTTTACGTCGTTACTTGACGAAATCGTTTTTTCGGATAGGAGGTTATATCGGGTTTCGTAAGTTCGACAGGCAACACATTGTCTAAATTAAGGTCGATATAACGCCAAATATCAAGCGCGTACGTTCTGGATTGGAATTCGCCTTTAAAGCGGTTCCAGTCCTTGGATCACTTATAAATAACGGAAGACGTAGACGTTACGGACGCCATATTTAATAATAGGGTATATAGGTAATTGCTATTAATGTACAGCCTATCGTTTCAGCAACAGCTAATTAATTAATAATAACGCGAATTAAGCGAATAAGACTCTTAATTGTCAGATATAAGCGATATCAATTGTGTTGTATTCGATGACTAGCTGCAGACGCTTTAGAATGCGCACTCCTCTTTTTATGGAGTCTTGTCACGGAACCTATATGTTCTAATTAGAGGGAGCCATTCCATATATAGGGTGCTAGTACACCTCCTGCTAGCTGACAGCTCCCGAGCTAGTGTGGGACGTTATATATATTACATATTATATTTAACTATTAATCTTATTCCCAAGTTACTTAATATTATACCTCAGCATATTGATCAATTTAATTCCAATTGTCATGTCGTCGCTTACGAAGTGTACTATGTAAGGTAAAGGCGAAAGCTGTAAAAAGTCAAACATTTCGAATTGTGGAAAGTTTACATAATTAGGTAATGTACCTATATAGGAAAACAATAACATCATACAAATCCTTAGCAAGATATATAATAACAGTTTTACCCTTAATTCCGTAAAAAAGTTACAGCTTAAATTCGTTTTGATTAGGCTATTCCCATATACCTACGAGACATAAACGGTTAACGTCTATAAAGAATTATTACCTTACCGCTATATTAGTTGACGAAATATTAAAATAATTTAATAATTACAAAATTATAGCGAACTTTTATAATCGTTTAAGATACAACTTACTTACGTTCCGAAAATACTATTGCTTTCAACTTAATAATCGGCTAGGACGTCCTTTTGAAAATATGGGTTGTTATTTTAAAATCTGAGCGAATAATCTCATACGGCGAATTTAAACCCATCCTTAATAAGTCCGAAAAGAAGATTATTTTTTAAAACCTAAAATATATATAATCTGTCGCTCAAATCAAGACCCGGACAAATAAAGGCTTAACGAGGTATTAGGTTAATATATTATACATCCGGTTAAAGCGTTTAGTGTTAATACTCGATACTTATACTACCGAAAATCGTACCCATTTATTACTTTAGTTATACCAAGAAACATAAAAAAGGTCAAGCCCTAATAATCCACTTACCCATATAGTAATCGTCAAAATATTCCCTTAAATCAAACATTATACTTATAAATTGTAGATTGTTTATTTTTTAAATTTATTGTCCGCGAGCCTGCAAAACGAGAAGATAAAATCATAATCGATGCGACAAAATATAGCGAATATCGAATACAATCTAACATTACCGACATAATTAAAGGATATCTAGGTCTAAAACCGAAAAAGGAAAATGTTAAAACGTAAAAAAATAACCTAAAAAACCCTTATCCTTATTAGCTAAAAAAGATAACGATAAGCTAAATTCTGATTAGACTGCGCGATTACTTTATGATAAACGACGACAACAGCCAAAATAACGTCCTAATCAGTTTCAGCAATTATCCGCAAAACTATTTCCGATATCAATACCCCCTTTTCTATCAATTCAGACTAGCCTATCAAAATCTAAAGCTATATAACGTCTCACACCAGTAACCAGCTCAAACCATTGAACGGCTCGTTTCTTGGCACCTCGCAACAACAAATTCAAATTGCTCAACCACAACACATCAAATCAACCCAAATCAATCGTATACTCTTTCGCTAACCGCGTCTACAGCTTCTAGATAAGTGCACGCATTATATCAAGACTTGTTGGAGACGCCATATTGCCATTTCTTCCTTCCAACCCGCCTGCGACCGGCCACCCCCCAACGCGTCCAAGCTTATATTACCTCCATTTCGCGAATACTAAAGCCGACCGACAAAAAAACGATTCTCAGTCGAGTCCTTAACCCAAATACGCGAGCATTTCTTGTCCGGTTGTCATACGTTGAATATATACGTCGGGAGACGTATTGGAAGGCGTATTGGAATTCGCGTTGCGGGACGTTCGCGGGGCGCGTCGGTGTGTGGCGGGGCGTGTGGCAGGGCTTATGGCGAGGGCGTAGCAGCGCGTATGGCAGGGCCTATCGGGCTTCATTTGACACAACTCGATACCTACGCAATTAGATGATTAAAATAAACATTTCTGAGAAAAAGGGATACTTGCTATATAAGATGAACAAGTTCTTTTGGCCTATAGAAAGGTGGTGGTAACAGAATGCTGCTGGCAGCTGCCGAAGGTTGACGGTTGCATATAGGTTAGGAGGAAGGAATGACAACATAGCGTCCGCAACAAGCTTTGATATAACGCGTACACTTATCTAGAAGTTATAGACGCGGTTAGCGAAAGAGTATACGATTGATTTGGGTTGACTTGATGTGTTGTTGTCAGCTAGCAAGAGGTGCGCTAGCACCCCATTTATGGAAAAGCTCCCTCTGATCGGAACATATATGTTCCGTGACTAGACTCTATAAATGCGCGTCTTAGAGCGTCGGCAGCTAGTTATCCAATACAACACAATTGATGTCCCTTATATCTAACAATTAAGAGTTTCATTCGCTTAATTCGCGCTATTATTAATTAATTAGCTGCTGCTGAGACGATATAAGCTGAATATTAATAGCAATTACCTATATAGCTTATTGTTTATAATGGCAACCGTACCGTCGACGTCCTCCGTTATTTACAAGGGACCTAAGAACTGGAATCGCTTTGAAGGCGAATTCTAATTAAAAGCGTACGTACTTGGTATTTGGCGTTATATTAATCCTGATCAGGACAATTTACAGCCTGTCGAACTTACGAAAGTCGATATAACCTTTTATCCGAAAAAGCGATTTCGTTAAATAACGACGTAAACAATTAGTTCTTTTTTCGAAGGAATTATATAAGTCGAAAAAAATCGATTATACGGGTTACCTAATAAGTTTTCTTAAGATAACGATAGAAGTTAAATAAGTTTATACCCAAAATTTCGCAATATATATTTACGAAAATTGGAAATACGAGAACATTTGTAAGAAAATTAACGACCTTACGAAATCGATTTTAAAGTCGGTATTTCCAACGATTAAAAAGACGAGTTTTTCGCTAGGAAAAAACTTAAGGAAATGATACGTTACTTTGGTCGAATCCGGTAAAGTATATAACAGTAGGCTTATAAATAATACTTAACCAAAGTACCGCGAAATGTTAAAGTACGTTTTGAAGTTAGCGAAAAACCTAAACGAATGGATCGTAAAGTAATAGGAAATAATTGTTTAAAGATAACATCATAGGGTCCTAGAAATAAAAATAGCGACTATATAGGTTAACGACTTATATATAGCTTTAGCTTTAATTATAAAAAACTGGACGATTACTTTTTAAATAATAAAAAAGCCGAAATTAATAACGGTACGATTAGTTATTAAAAAATAACTGACAACCTTTGGATTATTAGGCGTTAACCTATTTCCTATTTACATAACGAAATATCAAGGTAACGTTTCCGACTTTTTAAGGGATTCCAGGAGGTTCTTTTAATTAAAGCGATCTTAATCAGCAAAATATTAAGGATACTGACCTTTTACCGCAAGGAAAAATTTAAGAGCGTAGGTTAAAACGTGGCAGCCATAGAAGTTTTTTAACGGACCGAAACGGAAATAAACAAAAGCGATAAGAATCGGATACGCAAGGTATTCGTTGTGAAGTTTGCTTAAGCGCTTATAATCTTCTTTTCTAATACTTTTATGCGTTCCTTAGCAAAGGTGTAAAAAGGCCCCGCTTTAACGATAAAATAATTGCATAAGTCCAATATCGGATTGTTTCCGATTAATTTTTGAAGGAAAAAATTAAACGTTTATTAAAGTTTATAAAAAAGTTAATTACCTAAGAAACCGATTAATTCTTACAGGAAGTAAAACGAATCCTGGCCTACTTTTTGATTTCTAATTAATATAATAGGATAAACGTCGCGTTTTATCCCTTAAGAAATTTATTAAATCTGGATTTATGGTTTACAATCCATATTTTTAAAATTATTATTAAATTCTTAAACTTTAAACCAACCGTATAAAGCAACGGAGTAAATGCAGGCAATAACTTCGTACCGATTAAAGGGTACGGAAAGGTTAATATAATGCTTCGAAGCTTTAGCTGTACGAGAGCGTTACGATTGTACGACGTAGCCCATTACGAAATTTTCGTATACAACCTGGTATCTTTCCGGCAGCTCTGGAAAAAAAGGTATTGGTAAAATAATAAAAAAACTAACAACTTTATTCGAAATAACTACGATTAAATGGTTATTACGTTAATGAATAAATTTGCTCAGTTCGTTGATAAAGATATTAACGCAATAATTACATATGCGGCCCTGGTAACTTACACAAGAAACGGTAATTTATATATAGCGAAATTATTACGAATCGGTAACGGTACAATCTAGTACCTAAAACTAAAACATCCAGGGCCTAAAGTAATCGCCCAGTTATAATTTTATACAAAAAAGAATCATTATAAAAGGTTTTATAACAGTCGAATGCCAAATATATAGTAAAGCGAAAGTTAAGAAACTAATACGCCGCAAGTCGAAAAAAAGGAACCTCCCGATTAAAACAGAAAATCGCCATCGATTTTGCAAATTTCGAAGAAAACCCTAAAGAAATAAAGACGTTATATTTGCTACCGACAGATATTTAAATTTTATTTAAAAGATTTACTTTAAAAATCGAAAGCAAGATGTATTAATTATAACTTTTAGGTATCCTTTAAAAGTTCTTAAAAATTAAAATAAGGTTTTTCCATAAACGTTGGAATACAATAACGAAATCTTGAAAAATCGGTAACTTCGAAACATGCTTTAATCGCTTCCTTTTAGTATTAGATTTAAGCTTTTAATATTGCATATCCAGGCTCAAAACGGGAGTACAAAACGCTTAAAAGGTATAATTAAGGAAAAAGTGACTGTAATGCGAAATAGAGTTAAGTTACCTTCGTTTCTAATCGTGTACATTTTTAAAGCTGCAGTATATCTATATTACCGTACTCCTAAATAAGCACTTTCTTGGCAAAGCTTATACGAAATTTATTATACTTACCTGGCCTATAAAAACGGCGTTATAATGCTTAATCGGAAGCTTTAGCAAGCTTACCTGCAAGTATATAGTTATATAGCTTACGTTATAACAGCTCCCGCTATAACAAAAAATACTAAAAGTGAAATCTTAAAGCATAAATTAACTACCTCGTCGGCTACTGATTTACGAATATCTATAAGATCTGGAACCTATTAATTAATAAGGTTATTGTTATTCGAAACGCACAGTTTAACGAAAAAGTTACCTTTTTAGGTAATATCAAAGATTTAAAAGATAATTTTTTGTGCGTTATAAAAGAAAAGTTATAAAAGTTGCTTTGATAAATAAAAATACCTAAGTAAGTAAATAATTATCTAACCTTTATATAAAAGGAAAATAAAGACCTGAGCAGAATAATTCAGTTACCGGTTAAGCAGAAAGGATAACTTTAAAAAAATACTAACGTAAAAGGCGTATAAATTAAAAAAAAAAAGAAAAACAAGCCTACTTGCAAAGGACTGATTATTCTTATACGACCGTTATATTCGAACCATTTTTATCCCTTGGTCCATTGCTTCCGTTAACATCTGCCTTAATAACTGTTACGATCATTACGCCGACGGAAAAAATAAATGTAACCCTAAATTTCCCTTACATTATTTAACTTAAAGTAATGGTAAAAAACGAAGGTACCTTATAGGTAATAAGCGTAAGCCCCCCGTATGATTTGTACCAAAAAAAGTTATCCGAAACGAATAGAGGATATGAAAAGATGTATTTAATGCAAAACGTTTAGTCCCTTTTTGTAAATACGTTGGATGACCGGCCGGTAAACTACGGAAATTTAAGGAAGTTAATTACCCGAAATACGCGTTACCTTAATCGAAAAAGTTATAATATCTTGGTATATAAAGAGACATTTAGGTCGTTAAACCCGGTACATAAGCGCGATTTACCGCCGCCGCCGCGAAACCATAAAAAGCTAAATACATACCCGTTAAAGGAAATGTTTCGAAAAAACGAAAAAGCTTATTTACAAAGCTATAAGAAAATGCAATCCTGGAAAACCGTTTTTCAGTTTCCTGCTAAAAGGAAACAGGTTTTAAAATATGTATATATATATATATATTTACAAGTTTAATAAATATATCTAGTTTTAAAAATGTAAGATACGTTACGTAATACAAGGCGATTAATAACTTAAAAACGCTTATAGCAATATATGTATATCCAAATTAGGTAAAAGGTTATTTCGAACTTTAATCACTATCGCAGTTGAATTTAACTTAAAGCTTAAGTAATATAACGCTATAAACGCTTTCGTTAATGGCAACTTACTTTACGAAATATACTTAAAAACGCCTTTAAGTTACCCGTAACGTAACAAAATCAATTTAATTAGGAAGCTACTATATAAATTAAGGAAATTACCTTTACTATAGCAGAAAGATTTTAATAAAATATTTATAAAATTAGGATTTCGTCACGTTTTTTACGAACCTTATTATTTTATTTTTTAAAGAGTATTTATTTTCTTTTTTGTAAACGATATTGTTATAACATACCGTAAGAAGACTTAAGACCTCGTCGATCAGTTAATCTAATAGATACGAAAACGGTATACCTTTATAAAAGGTAAAAACCTGCAATAATTGTTCGACATTGAAATAATTAAAAATAAAGTCAAAGAAATCTAGTTTTTTAAGTAAACTTTATAAATAAGCTAGTTAATTTAATGCTAAAAAAAGGGTTGAAGAATTTCCCAGATATGCTAGTAACGAACGTCAAACTATTACCGAATGTTAAATTAATTTATCCAGCTTCTGTTAACAAATAGCAAAACAAATCAGATTTATCCTGTACGTAGTAATTAATACGCTACCTGATATAACTTTTACGGTATTTCGATTCGTCCGATTTAACCTAAACCCTAGCAACTCATATTGTAAAGCGGCCGGTCGAATTATATTATACCTAATCGGGACCGAAACGTTAACGGTACAGTTCGGGGGTAAAGATGCGTTAAATACTTAAATCGATACTTCCTTCGCAGATAATACGATCGATCGAAAAAGCTTCCAAGCTTACGTTATAAAGCTATTTAAAAAAGTAATAAAATGGCAGGCGAATAAGTAAAATACAGTAATTAATTTATAACAAAAAGCGGAATTATTATCTCTTACGCAGGTTACAAAAAAGGCCTTATTTAGTTTTCGATCAATTAAAAAGCTTAAAGTTATCTTAAATACCTGACCGTTAAATATGTAATACGACAATTAAGAAACGATACGATTTATCAACGTCGACGTCGCCTTATTATAAACGAAGCTGCGGCATATGGATATACATAACCACTGGTTGCGAAAAGCCGCAAAAAGGGACATAATTAAAGTGGATTATATATCTACGGGCGATATACTGGCTAATAGGATAATTAAGGCCCTAATACGCGAACCCTTTAAGCACTTTAAAAAACAGCTAAAATTAATGGATATTACGGACGCCCTCGACCGGCGGAGGAACAACCTGCGAATAATTTCAAAGAAGTAATTGGCCGATTAAAACGATACAATCGCCGGAAGAAAGGTAAAATGGAATGCTGCGTCTTTAAAAGGTAAACAAATAAAATAATTAACGCCGTAACTGCGTAAAGGCGTTAAGGGGGTATATCAGCTAGCAGGGGGTGCGCTAGCACCCCATTTACGGAAAAGCTCACTCTAATCGGAACATATAGGTTCCGTAACTAAACTCTATAAAAAGAGGAGTGCGCGTTTTAAAGCGTCGGCAGCTAGTCATCCAATACAACACAACTAATGTCCCCTATATCTGACAGTTGTGGTTGAGCAATTTGAATTTGTTGTTACGAGGTGCCAAGAAACGAGCCGTTCAATGGTTTTAGCCGTTCAATGGTGTAAGACGTTATCCTAATTTAACACCTAGGAAATTACCATTCGAGATAAAGTACAAACTCTGTCAGATATAGGGGACATCAGTTGTGTTGTATTGGATGACTAGCTGCAGACGCTCTAAAACGCGCACTCCTCTTTTTATGGAGTCTAGTCACGGAACTTATATGTTCCGATCAAAGGGAACCTTTCGGTATATGGAGTGCTAGCGCTCCTCCTGCTAGCTGACATACCCCCTTAACGCCTTAATACAGTTACGGCGTTAATCAGCGCTTATCATTACTTTTTAAAGCCACAGCTTTCCATTTCACCTTTCCTCCAGCGATTAAATCCTCTTAATTAACTAATTCATCTTTTAAAATCACTCTCAGGTTGTTCCTCCGCCGATCGATAGCTTCTGTAATATCTACCAGTCCTAGCTGCTTTTTGAAATGCCTAAAGGGTTCGCGTATTAGGGCCTTTATTAGCCCAGCAGCCATTATATCGCCCGTAGATATATAATCCACTTTGATTATGTCCCTCTCTGCGGCTTTTCGTAGCTAATAGTTATGTATATCCACATACCGCAGTTTCATTTATAATAGGGCGACGTCGGCGTTGATAAACTCTATCGTCTGTTAATTATCGCACCACTTATTTAACGGTCCAGCATCTAAGGTAATTCCAAGCTTTTTAATTAGTCGAAAACTGAATAAGGCTTTTTTTGCAGCCTGCACAAAGGATAACAATTCTATTTCTGTTATAAAAGTAATTACGATATTTTGCTTATTCGCCCGCTATCTTATTACTTTTCCAAATAGCTTCATAACGTAAGCTTGGAAACTTTTTCGATCGATCGTATTATTCGCAAAGACAATATCGCTCCAGGTATTTAAAGAATCCTTACTTCCGAATTGCAACGCTAACGTCTTGGTTCCGATTAAGTATAATATAATTCGATCGGCCGTTTTATAATATGCATTGTTAAGGTTCAGGTTAAATCGAGCAAATTGGGATACTGCAAAGGGTATATCAAGTCGCGTATTAACTGCTACGTACAAAATAGAACCGATCTTCTTCTGGTATTGGTTAATAAACTCTAGATAAGTGTGAAAGGCCTCACCTGTGCGGTCTGCAGTTGGTTGCCTATTGGAGTCTATTTTCTAGCTAAGGAGGGAAGAAAAGAGAAAAAGTGAAAATACAGTTGTGCGCGCGAATTTGAGAAGCGGCGCTAACGCTGCTTGGCATCGGCGTTTAGCCGGTACCCTCAACGGGGCCCCATATAACCCTATAACATCACCTCCCACTTATCCTAATTAGGTTTAGCTCTGCCTATAATTAGTAACTGCGCTAATTTCCGCTTTTAATTAGTTAAAATCCCGGTTTCCTAATCGGAATTAGCTCCAATTACTAATTGTGGGCTTTCGTCGACCCACTTATAAAAAGGACCCTTATTCTACCCACCTGCAACCTTCTTCCAACAACAACCCAGATCGGTAAGTCATTTCTCGCCGCTCCCTCTTTTTCTCCCCTAAACTGCGCTTTTCCTGCGCTGCTAGCTAACCGCTCGCAAGTTAATTAAGTACGCCGTAACGCGCTTAAAATGCCTAATAAAAAAAAACCTCCTAAAAATTCCGGCCCCTTTAGCAGCCCTACGGCGGGCGCTGCTTTCGCGTTACGTACCTACGTCGCCTTAGCCGAATATCCTCCCTGTACCCGAAAAGTGCCTTATTTTACCTACATTTCTCGTTTCGCCGAGAACCCAAATACCTTTTATGTAAACTAACAAAATAATTACGTTACTTTTAAGTAATTTCTTTTTTACTTCCCTCTTACTTATATCTCTAAGCAGAAAAGCAGTTAAATATATAACCTATACCGGTTATAACCCTAATTATCTTAAGGTAAATTCCTTATTATCTTGTTTTATTTTCTTGCTAATACGCCCTTTTAACGTTATTTCCGCGTAATTCCTTAACGTTTCCGAATTCCGTAAAACGGTTTATGTTTTTTATAAAGCTATCCGTAAATATAATTATCGAAATTAAAGTAAATGCGATTTTCGTAAGCTGTTCCCGAATTACTTCCGTACTGTTAATATCGCTTTTTAGCTTTTATTCGTGCTTAAAAAAAAGCGGGTACTAAAACTTTATATTCCCGATCTAAATTCTTGCATATTACGCGAAAGGAAACATATATACGCTGCTAATTCGTTATTCGTACGTTACTTACTTATTACTTAAACTTTCGGTTCCTATATTCCAATTACTTTGCGTAATAAAAGCCGCATCAAATACAAGAACGACAAATTTCGATATATACGCAGCTTTTATGCAAAACTTCCGCGCGGCTTGTTAATTACTTTTTAAAGCAAATTAATCAACGTTAATAACCGTATCGCCTTTATTTTCGAAAGCCTTATAACCGTCGCTTAATCGATCGACGAAAAAATCCCCGCTTTGCTGGGTACTAAAAAAGGTAACGCCGATGGTAATAATAAGGAATAACTAAACGCGCGCGTATTTCCCGCGCTTTTTATACGCAACTTAAAAACTACAAACCTTTAAATAAATCATTAAGTTTATAAATCTTTAAAGAATTAAATGTAACCGGCGTAATACCCATATTTTAACCATTATCTTTTTTTTTCGGATGTTACTTATAAATTACGGATGCGTTACTTATAAGCTAAAATAACTTTATTCCGGAACGGCTTTTCCGGAACTTCCGGGCTTTTTATAAATCGCTTTTGCGCAACTTCCGAACTACCTTCCAACCGGCCCGTTTTTTAATAAAACGTTATACTTAAAATTTATTATTAATAATTACAGCGCTATATTTCCTTTCGAACTTTTGTAAGGCCGTTATATCTGCAAACTTTGCAAACGGTTCTTCCGTAAATTCCGCGTACTTTTCCCGTTTTATTAAATCCTTTCGTTTAAAACCTTTTTTTACCTTTTTAATCCGGGCTTAAAAAATACTTTTTATTTTATATTCGGATTTTTCGTTTTTTTTTCGGAAATATTAAAAAAGATTACGTATCCGCGATAACTTATAGCGGCAAAAAGTTATAACTTACGCGCCTTAATAAATTTACGTAAAAACGGTTATAAATCTCTTCCGGCATATTTAATTTAACCACGTAAAAATTAATTACATTAATTACCCGGTATTTAGCTTAAAATTACTTTAGCTTTTTCGACGGCCAAAAAGTAACGATATTTTTAAAGAAAAAAAAGCTATACGTCATCGCCAACCTCGTATCGTTCGGCAAAAACGCAATACTTATTCGCAGCTTTTTTCTAAGCCTATTAAATAATTGCCATAATAACTTAAACAAACTCCGTCTTTTTCCGTAATCTTTTAACGAAATCTTCCGCTTTAATACGCACATCCCTTTTAAATACCAAACTACTTTTTACCTAAAGGACCGGGTTTACGTAATACCCGTAAAAAAAAAAGCTTAAACCTATCAAAATGGTATTTCGGTTATTAATTACAAATATCGCTCCTGGAAGGAATTTACTCCATTCCTATTAAAAGTACGTTACGAACGTTCGCAAATAAGCTAGCATTTTTTAATTAACCCTTTCCGTAAAACCATCGGTTTCGGAATAATACGCCGTAAAAAATCGTTACTTTATCTCTATTAACTTACAAAGTTTACTCCAAAACTTCCTTATTTAATTCGTCTATTTATTACTCATAATAACTTTAAAAAAAGCATAAAATTTGTGATACGCCTTTATAAACATTTTTACGTAAACTTTTGCATTTATTATACGCATTACTTCCAAAATAATTAACTTAAATAATCGGTCCGTTATAACCATTAAAAAATTCGGATCGTATTCGGAAGCAACTAGCAAATCGGTTATAAAATCGATCGACAGCTTACTATAAAATCGCTCCGAAACCGGCAACGGCTTTAGCAACCCCTTTTTTCTATTTTTCCATACGTTTTTCTAATTATATACGTCGTAATTCCTACAAAACTGCCTAACCGTACGATGCATACCTGGCTAAAAGAAACTTCTCGTAAATACCGCTATCGTAACTTTTCCACCTAAATATCTTACTATATAAAAGTCGTACCTATTCTAAATTAAAGCCGTCTTAAACGGCTTCTAATTTAAAATCTATAAACTGTCGCGGAATTTAGAAAAACTTTAACATTTAACAAACATTTAACAATAAATACTACTAACTTTAAATCGGTAAAAAAATTACGTTTCGCTTCGGCGATAGCTCGAATAACGCGGACGTAACTTTTGTTATACTTTAACGTTACGTCCGAAACCTTTTAAAAATCTTGGTAATACTAAAATACCTCCGCTTTCCGGGAAAATCCCCCCTTTTTGATATTTATCCTATTAACCGCCAACAGTTCGTTTACATTACTTTCGTTTTTTATAAATACTAAAGGGAACTATTTTTCTTTTAATAGCTAAAACTTACGACCAGCTTTTTTACTGTCGGCGTTTCCCGAAAACATATCTTGTTCCCTACGCAAAAACGCGTCGACCTTAATATTTAAACGGCCTGTGCAGAACTTAAAATAAAAGTTAAACCGTAAAAATTCTTCGAACTACCTTACTTAACGTTCGTTCAACTTTTTTATCGTCATAAAATACTTCAAGTTTTTGTAATCGGTAATTACCTTAGACGGAACTATTACGTTACATAATTCCATATCCCAAGCTTTCAAACAGCTAATTACTGCTAAAAGCTTTTTATTATATATTTCGTAATTAAATTCGACAACGGTTAACTTCCTCGAATAATAAGCGACTAAACGTAACATTTTTTTACTTATTAACCTAAAACAAATACTCTTCGTATACGTATCTTAAGCAATCCGCTTTTACTATTATAAATTTTTCGGAATCCCATTACGCGAAAACTAATTCCAATATAAAAACGCTTTTAAATTGCTCGAATGCCTTTTCTTCTTTTCGCTTCCAACGGAACGGAATCCTTTTCCGGATTAAAACAACTAAAAAGGCCGCCAGCTTCGTATAACGAATTATAAACTCGCGATAAAAGTTTGCGAATCTTAAAGAATTTCTTATTCATTTAAATATCTTAAAAACCTCCCATTCTTTAATCGCGCGTAATTTCTCCGAATCTATCCGTATTTCTCGTCCCGCTTTTATAATATATCCTAAATATTTCGTTAATTTAACAACGAACTCGCATTTAAATATATAGAAACTAAAACCCGCTTTTTTTAAAGAGTTTAGAACTTTTTTTACTTTTTGTATATAATTTTCCTTAAACCTTAAAAAGTAAATAAATATATTATCTATCTATACAGAACAAAAAACGTCTAAAAATTCCCTTAACACCCTGTATACGTAACGCTTAAGGTTACAAAAGTACCGTATAATCCGAATGGTATTACTAATTATTCAAATAACCGAAAGCGTATTCGGAAAACGGTTTTCCATTTATGTCCCTTTTTAATTTTAACCTTATAAAGCATTATTCGGACGTTTACCTTAATAAACGATTTCGCATAAAATAATATCCTTAAAGCTTCTAAAACTAATAATAAAAAATAACGATCTTTTTCTGTTATTCCGTTTAACGCCCGATAATCGCAATAAAAACGTAATTTTTTTCCCGGTTTTCTTACAAATAAAACCGGAGCCCCGGCTAATAAGCTACTTACGCAACTATACCTTTTATTAAAAAGTTCCGTTAAAGTTTTTCTTAACGCTAACAATTCGTTACGTAATATGCCATATAAAGATCTTTATAATACCGGCATCTTTTATCCCGCTCCATTACGACGTAATCGTATTTTATAATTAACCCTCGAACGGTAAAAAAATAAAACATTTCCCAATTTCTTATCGAAAAACTTCCAAAATACTTTCAACTTGAATAAAAACTTTTTATCCATTAATACTTCCTTTTTAAATATTAATATCTTAATATCGGCCAACGTAACCGAAAACAGCTGGATTTCCTATTAAATCCCCTTAATCCTTTTCATCCTTCGAAATTCCGCTCCGAAAACGGCTACCGATATTTTCCGGGCCTCGCAAACGGCCCGTACGCAATTCCCCTTTTTTCCATATCCTCTTTCGTAAACTTTTATATATTCTACTGCGCCCACCGTCAATAAAAGCTTTTACGCCGAATATACGACATCATAACGTTTTTTTTTAAAGCTTCCCCAAAATAAAAAGGTATTTTAGGCCATTTATAATATAAGTAAAAGTTCTGGCCTTAAAGCCGTCGACATCCGTCTCTATATATATTATCTCCTTAATTTCGCCCTGCTAACGCCGGCTTCTCTTTCGAATCTCTTTTAATCCGTATAGTTTTATTAAAATATGGAATAATTTTAAACGTTTAACAAATATTTCACTTATAATTATAAAATATTTACATTTTTAATTAATATGTATTTTTACGAACTTTTCTTAATTAATATAAATATCGATAATAAATAAAATACCGTTTATATTTTAATTTACGATTTTCATCTCAACCTAAATAGCCTTTTGCTTCCGAATGCAACGATACTTAAAAACTACTTTTTTTCCTTTTAACCTTTTAACTTTAATTCGTTTTCTTCGAAAATTTCGATAAAGCTAATGCCGCTTCACAGCCTTTTTGCTAGTAACAACGGGCAACAATTCGTCCTATAATTAAGGCGCCCATAACAAAGGCAAAAGCTTTTCGCTTTGCAAACGTTACGCTTTTCCTAAAAAACCTATCGTACGCGTTACTTCGGCGCAAAAAAAAAGGCATAAGGTTCCTGTCGCTGCCGACCTATCGTAAACACTTTTAATATATTTATATCGCCGTCCTGGTCGGTAACAACCTTATCGTTATCGCTTGCCAAAACTTCGACAAAACTGTTAACCTTTTTATGCCGCGCTATTTTTTCGAAGCAACCGGCAATCTTTATTACCTTATTTACCTACGCGTTATAATGTTTTAACAGATTTACCGGCATTCAAACTTAAATAAGCTTCCGGTTAAAAGTTTCCTTTAATAACGTAAGCTTCGCTTTTACTAGCTATATCGTACTTTCCGCGTCGGCTAACTGTAACGAACCTGTTACATAACCACCTGGAAGCGTGATCAGTATCCGAAGGGGGTTCTTGATTTGCAGGTAATAATACAGCGAAGAATGATTCAGTAATCTGTTCGTTAAAGAGATTTGCGGACTTTTCCCTTAATCGCAGAACGTTGCCTTTGATTGAAGACTTAAATTGATAGCTAAAGAGCGAATTTATTTGGATGCTATCTATATAGGAATTTATTAGTTTATATATGTCCTTTTAATTCTGTAGTTATGGTAGATGTGTTTGGATGTGTTCTATCGTCATCAAATTTAAGCACATCCTTCCATAGTAGTTATGGATGGATATGTTCCATATTTATCAAATTTAAGCATAACTAGGTACATAAGGTTTTTAGCCGAAATATATCCGTTGCATCCAAGACTTTTGGAGCCATTTCGACAATCCTTTTGGCATATCTTTTTTCCATATTAATCGGACGTAACACTATTTTCTTCTTTTTAGGATCTTTGTTTTAAAGATAAAACAAGCAAGTATATTCCTTTTTTTTTTTTTAATTTTTCCACATAATATAATTTTTATTTTATGATGTCGAATCGGACTGTTAAGCCAAAAGGGCGTTTTCGTTCAGATTAGAAATTATCCGGTAAAAATCGGGTTACCTGGCTTAAAAAATTTGGCGATAGGCATTATTTTTGTTCTTCGTATATTCGTTTCGAAGCAACAAATCGTCGGTTTGCCGCTGGTGTTTTTTTTTGCAATAATTGTTAACGCCGCTAACGTCGAAACTGGAACGTAGCGATAATAAATTCTTTAAACCGAATAACTTAAGAGCAAAAACGTCTTTAAAAGAAATAACGGAAAGTAAAAGATTAATTATTAACGTTTTAAAAACGGGCTAAGAAAGAAATGGATAACCTGCGTTAATACCAAAAAGAAGAAATGCAGGTATCCGTTAATCGGTTAAAGCAGTTAAGATTTTAGCAGAACCTTTTGAAACGTCGAACGGTAAAAATGTTAAACGAAAGTTTCGAATTGGATTAACTAAAGGAAAGAAAAAAAGTAGAAAATAAACGGCGACGGGCTACTGCCGCATAAGTACAGCTTGCTTTTAAGATTGACGCGATAATAAGGGCGTTTATTTTTTTCGATTGGAACGTCGAGGGGTTAAATTTGGGTATTAGGCTGTTATTACCTGCGACCTTGGCTGCGTTAAAAACGGTCGGTTAAGATTTTGGCGGTAAAACGTTTTAACCAAGTTCTTCGCGTTTGTTAGGTGCTTAAAAGGTTTTTAAGTGTTTCTTTTGTATAGGTAGTCCTTTTATTTAATCAGATATTGGACCTTATTTTTAATTAGCCTGGAATCCAGTATTCGCTTAACTTCGTATTTATCGTCGTCTTTTTCGACTTTCCGATTAGTTTTTAACGGGGCGTTTTTAAATGCTGGTTTAAGCAAAAAGATATTAAAAACAAGGTATATTTTTATCGTTTTGGGTAATAACAATCGGTAGTTAATTTTAGAAATATTTTTATTAATTTTAAACAGCTTAAGCTTTTTGAAATTAAGCTTATTATTAAATCTTTTTATTGTAATTTGGAAAATGTTTGAAGTTACGTTTTGTTTTTCGCGTAACAAATAAACCTTATCTTTTTTCGATAAAATTAATTCCTTAATTCTTTTCTTATTATAATACGGGATTATCTTTTATTAAAAAAATTGTAATTTATTTTGTAAACAGACTTATATTATCTGGATTGCAGTCGTTATCGTTTTTGTTCGAAAAGTTTTTGCGGTTAATTTTAAAGTTTCGTCCAGTAACTGTTTTGGCCGTTAAGTTTTTGGTTAGTTACTATATACCGCTATATGGGGAAAAATATCCATATTTTCGTTAATAAAGGTATTATAGGTTATTTAAATTAATAAAAAAAGTTTAATCCAGTTATTTTGCTGGTAATTAATGTAATCTTTTAAGTATTACTTTAACGTTTAATTTAAACGTTTTATTTATCTATCTGTTTGTAAGTAATATGCTATAAAAAATTTAAGCTTGGCCCTTATTTATTTAAAAAAGTTAATACTAAACTTTAATGTAAAAAGCTTATCCCTATTTAAGATAATTTTTTCTGGTATTTTATGTTTATCGAGGTAATATCGGATAAAGGCGTAACTTAGTTGTTTTGCCGTTACGTTTCTTTTAAAAGATAAGAAGTACTTATATTTGGTAAGTTTGTTAACGATTACCCATATTCCATTATATTCAACTTTGGTAACGGTTTTTTTTAATAGGGGTAAACCGGTAATAAAATCCTAAATAATAGTATTTTAAGCCTTTTTTGGAATATTTGTAGGTTGTAAAAGTCCATAGAACTTATATCGGGCTGCTTTTGCTTTGTTGTAAATATTGTAATCCTTAATTACCTGCTTAACAGTTCGTCGAAGTCCTGGAAAGTCGTATTTTTCCTATAATCGTTTGGTGGTTTTAAAGATGCTTTGATGTTTATGTAACGGATTTTTATAAAATTCCTTAACGAATTGCTTTTGTTGGTTTTAAGGAATATAGATTTTGCTATGGTATAACAGTTGGTTTTTAGGTTGCCCATTTAATTATTGCACTTTTTTTTGCTTTTCTTTATTATAGGAATTTCGGAATCTCGTTAAAAGTTTTAGGGTAGGTTGCTTTAGTATTTTACATAACCGTAAGGTACCGTTTTTAGTTTGTTGCAATATTTGCATTCGGCGTTTTGGGACCTTGGAGTCGTAATTTCCTTTGCGATTTAAAATGTTTGTTTAGATATTTTTTTTCCCTTTGATATGGTGAATTTGGAAATTGTATTTTGATAAGAAAACCATCTAAGTTTCGAAGCGTTTATTTAGCTTTTGAGTCGTTATAAACCGGCTAAGGTTTTTGTGATTTAAGTAAATATCGAAAGGTTTTTTGGTTTCGTTAAAAAAACGTTCTTATTCCTTAAAAGCGTTTATAATCGCTAGCAGCTTTTTGTCGTAGATTTTATATCGGAGCTTTGCGTTTCG
The DNA here is from genome assembly GCA_004155945.1 of Monosporascus sp. mg162. Lineage (NCBI taxonomy): Eukaryota > Fungi > Ascomycota > Sordariomycetes > Xylariales > Monosporascus > Monosporascus sp. mg162. The sequence continues at coordinate 56,220 of QJNY01000321.1, forward strand.
AAGGGCCTTAAAATAATAGGTTACTGGGTACCATTTTTTATTATCTTTTTGTTGTTTTAAAATTGCGTTTAAGGTATAGTTTAAGGCGTTTGTTTTTAGGCGTTTTTTTCGATTAGTATTGGGTAATTTCCTTATCAGCGCTTTAGTAATTTCGTCTTTAAATAGTTGAAAAGCTTTTTTGGTTTCCTTTGGAAGTTCGAATTCTTTTTTAACATATTTTTTTATAATAAGTTTCGTTAATAGTTTGACAATATTTCTATACCCCTTAATTAGGTTACGTATATAACTCGTAAATTTTAAGATCTGCCGGATATTTATAACGGTTGCCTTATTAGAGATGGGCCAGTTTTTGATTATTTTTAATTTAAAGTTCTGGATTTGAATTTGACCGGAGGTAAGGGTGAATTTTAAATAATCTAGTTTTTACGTATGTTATATACTTTTGGCGGGGTTAATTCGGAAGTTTGCTTTATCTAAAACTTTAAGAATTTGGAAAATATACTTTTTATGTTTTTTTAAAGTTTCGGAATAAATAAGGATGTCGTCGAGGTAGACAAAGATATATTTATTTAGGAATTTCTTAAATATAGTTATAATTAGGCGTTAGAAACTGGCAGGGGCGTTAGTAAGTCCTAAAAGCATTATTCGGTATCCGTAATGCCCGTATATCGTTCGAAAGGTAGTTTTCCATTTTTTTCCTTTTGTTATTTTAATGCAGTAGTATTCGTTTCGAAGGTTTAAGGCGGTAAATTATTTACCTTTGTTTGCGTTTTTCCTTAAGGTATTTATTAAGGGTAAGGGATAGCCGTTTGTGATGGTGATATCGTTTAGCTGCCGGTAATCGACTACGTGTTGATAGACCGGATTTTTATCTTGGTCGATTTTTTATTTGCCGTTTTTGATTTTGGGTACTATAAGTATAGGGTAACCTGCGGGGGATTCGGATGGCTGAATGTAACCTTTTTTTAGGTTTAATTAGATGCTTTTCTATAAGGCCTTTGCCTTTTCTGGCTTTATGTGGTAAACTTTGTAAACCTTGGGATAATATTTTTTTTTAATGTGTATGCGATAATTTCATTATTTATATAAAGGCAGCTTGTAGTTTTTCTTATCCTTAAAAAGTCGTTCGAATTGCTGATATTTTGGGGGTATGGTACTGGCAGAGTTTGATACCTTGGTTTTTCGGATTATGTAGTAGATTTCTTTGGACTCTTTTTAAAAAAAAGTTAATTCGTGGTTTTAAAAAAGCTGGCGAGTTTTCCAGTTAATTAATAGATTGCTGGAATTAAGTTATGGCATTCCTAAAATAATGTCGTGATTTGATATATCGGCGATATCCAAGGTAAGATGCTTTTAGTGCTTTTGGATTTATATTGAAAGTTTTTCACTTTTTTTAAGGATTCGTCCGTTATTATATTGGGAAAGATTCCTATTAACTGTCCGTAATTTGTAGGACTTTAGCTTGTATCTTTAAGGAATATAATGTTTTTCGGTTACGGCTGGCGAAATGAAGTTACCTTTTGTTTTAAAGTTAATTATGGCTTTAAATATTTGGCCTTGGTGCTAAATAGGAATTTTAATTTGGTTCCGTAATCCTTTTTTTTGCTTTATATAAGGTTTTAGTTCGTAAAGCTTTTCGATACCTTAATTTCGATAGCTTTTGCTATTTTTTGATTTCGTAGTTTTGTTCGCTAAGAGGTGTTTCCATTTCCGGGCTTTCTTAACTGCGTGTTTGGTATATTTGCCGTCCATGCAAGTATACCACTTTCGTTGGCCAATTTGGCATTTTATCTTAGTGATTTTTACCTTTGACGTTTAGAGAGGTTTCCGATTCGAAGTTGCGATTTTTGCAGGGCTTGCTTTTATATCTAAAAATTTATGCATTAAGCATAGCATGGAGGTATAGCATAAGCAACCTTAAGCAATAGCTTTTCGGCTTTAATTTAATTCGGGGTGCAAATAATAAGATCGAAGGTATTCGGGCCATTAGGGAATTTCGATATATCTATAGTCGTTATTAAGCTTTGTAAGGGTTTTTTCGTTCTAATTAGGCCAATAATCGTTGTTTTCTTTCGTTCGAAGGTGAATTGGATAATCGTTATCGTTGCAGGCCGAAAAATGGAAAAGTTCGTACCTATTAATAAAGTCCTGTTTAAAGGCTTCGGTTTTGAAGTATACCGCCCGTTTTCGGAATTCGCTGGATTTAAGGGTTTTCTGCCCGTAATTGTTAAATTCTAGGCGCATTTGGCCATATTCGTGGTATATTTCGCACTTTTGCATATCTAAATAACATTCGCATCCTAGCTCTATGGTTACTTTGGAAGCTGGTTGTCCGGGATAATACTTACAAGCTTTGGTTATTTAATTCTGGCAAATCGGGCAACGTTCGTACTTTAGGTCGCCGCTTAATTCATAATAGGTCGTCGCCATCGTATAAAAGGTGGAACTAATTTCCTTTTTTTCTTCGCTTTTATTATCTGTTTTTATTCGGCCGCTCGGGCCTTTTTTTAAGGAATTCCTTCCTTTTTGGAATTCCTTTTAGCTGGGGAACTACATTCGTTTTTATAGTAGCCTTTTTGGCTACAATTAAAGCCTTTAATATTTAACTTATCCTTTTTAAATTCCTTTAAAGTAATATTTGCTTCCTTTTAGGTCTTTTCCTTACTTTTGTTTCTTTAGGATTTGCTGCGAAAACTTCGATCGTTCCTTTTTTCTGTCGAATCTTCTTTTTTCCAAGTATCTTTTAAAGATACGTCGATCGGCAATAATGATATTATCAATATAATTCTGGAAAAGGTTAATCTTGGGTATTTTGTATATCTTATCCTTAATTTATAATTTCAGGCCGTTATAAAAGAAATAAAACAATGCGTTTTTTAGAAAGTTAAAAATTAATGCAAAACGATTAAATTTAATCGTATATTCGGTTGCTAACTTGGTTTGCTAAAAATGATGCAATTATTCGACCGTATGCTATTCTTTATCGGAATCTGTAAATAAAGTTTATATTCTTTTTTCAAAATGTTCATAATTGCCGAAAACATAATTAATTAAGTCGGAAAATTAATTAAGGTAATTTATAAGATAATCGTTCATAATAAGTTCGGATTACGAAAGAATTTTTCCGGCAAGCAGTTAAAAGATAGCTATTATTGTTTGATAATTTTCCGTCAGAAAATTCTTATAAAACTTAAGGTAAAGTTTGGCCTGGACCAAAAATCCTTTTATATCTTTGGTACTGTCGTAAGGTTTTAAAAGAGTTAGCTTATAACCCTTAACCTTTGGCATTCCATAATAAGGAAGGGGTGGAACAATGTTTTCGCGGAATTAATTCACGCCAAATAAAGGCAATATCGAAAACTTTTGCTGACGAGGGAGTTTAGTATTTTCCCTTTTTACCGCCTGAAGTTTAGTTATTAAGGTACGCAGCTTGTTTTTAATCGTAAGTTCTTTTTCCTTGCCTTTCGGGCTTTCGGATTCCTTTTTTTCCTTTTGCGGTTCGTTTTTCTGAACCTTAATAATTTCCTTTGGAGCCGGAAGAAGTTGTTGCTAAAAAGAAGGTCCTTTTTAAAACCGAATATTAGCGGGGGCTATATTATCGATTAAAAAAAGAACTTCTTTAATAAAACGTAAAATATTTTGATCCAAATATCGATTCCTTACTAACTAATAATGGCGATCGGATATGTCGTTTGTTTTCTGAACGCCGTTCTGTAATATCGTCTTTACTAGGTTCAGGAGAACTTTTGCCCAACTAGACCTTAAACCATTCGTCGATTATTAATTAAGAAGCTATTAATATGTAATAAACCTGTTATATAACTACCTGGAAGCGTAATTAATATCCGAAAAGGGTTCTTAATTTACAGGTAATAATAAAGCGAAAAATAATTTAGTAATTTATTCGTTAAAAAATTTGCGGATTTTTCCTTTAATCGTAGAACGTTACCTTTAATTAAAAACTTAGATTAATAGCTAAAAAGCGAATTTATCTCGATGCTATCTATATAAGAATTTATTAGTTTATATATATCCTTCCAATTCTGTGGTTATGGTAGATATGTTTGGATATATTCCATATCCATCAAATCCAAGCACATCCTCCCATAGTGGTTATGGATAGATATGTTCCACATCTATCAAATCCAAGCATAACCAGGCATACAAGGTTTTTAGCCGAGATTTATCCGTTGCGTCCAAGACTTTTGGAGCCATCTCGACAATCCTCTTGGTACATCCTTTCTCCACATTAGTCGGACGTAACACTAACGTTTTTTCGAAAACGGATAAAACGTCGAAAATTTTACGTTATTTATTTATTTATGGCTTTTAAAACGTTCGGTAGCCTTTTTTTTCTATGCCGGTCGTTATATTATTCGTATAACATCTAAAAAGAATCTATAAGGTTATAATTACTTTTAAGCCTTCAGTTATAGAATATATAATAACCGTTCTTTATATATTAACTTTGAACCGTTCGTAAATAACATAAAATTATTCCCGAACCTTTTTTACGAAGATCGCGTCGATCTTTAGCTTGTAAAACATAAAAACGTACTAACCGGGGAACTTTTCTTTCATCCCGTCGAATTTCTCGGGCTATAGAAGCGGTTTCCGTTTCGTTTCGACTATTGCCCCCGTTACCCGAATTGCTTTTACGGTAAAAACTAATTAAACGTCCGATTATTGCGGGATCGCGTACGGGGGGGCATTTGCTATTAGCACCACGTTTCGAACTTATAACTAGCTGATAAGCTCCTATTAATTAACCAAGCCCTACCTAAGCTGTTCGGCCGACTGCGATAGTTCGTTATTTGCCCTATATTAGGCCTTTACGTGCTGGCGAAGTTGGCCCGCCTCTTTTTTGCTTTCTTTAAGCTACTGGCGTATATGCTGCTTTATGGCAACCATGGAGCTCTTTAATATATCCGTAATTGCGCTAAATACGCTTTGCAATTCCGGGCTTAAGGGGGCCTCTTATTAAGCCCTAAAAGAAACGTTCGAAAATCCTTCCCTCTGATCCTAAACGTTTCCTTTTCCGCTAAATAATAAGCTAGAAAATATGTAAAAGGCCTTACCTATGCGGTTTACAGTTAGTTACCGATTGGAATCTATTTTCTAGCTAAGAAGGGAAAAAAAGAGAAAAAGTGAAAATACATTTATGCACGCGAATTTAAGGAGCGGCGCTAACGCTGCTTGGCATCGGCGTTCAGCCGGTGCCCTTAACGGGGCTCCACACAGCCCCATAACAATAAGTCAGATCAGAATTCGGCAAAAGCTCGACGCTCGTTATTAGCGTATCTAGGAAGTTATTTAAACTTTCTTTTAAGATTAAGTTAACCAGCTTATTTATAAAGTTAAACTGGAAAAGCTAAATTTTTCTTTCAGATTTATCTTTAATTATTTCGATGCCGAAAAATTACTGTAAGTCCTTACCCTTTATAAAAATATACCGTTCCCGTATTTGTTAAATCAACTGGTCGACGAGGTCCCAATCATTCTTGCGGTATACTATTACGATATTATCTACAAAAAAAAAAATAAGCATCCCTTAACGAATAAAATAATAAAGTTCGGAAGAAACGAGGCGAAATCCCAATTCTATAAGTATTCCAGTAAGGTTTTCCTGCCATATTAACGGCAACTCCCTTAATATATATAATACCTTCCTAATTAGGAAGATCTTGCCACGTTACGGGTACTCTAAGAACGTCTCTATGAATATTTCGTAAAATAGGTTAGCGTTAACGAAAGCATTTACAGCGTTATACTGCTTAAGCTTTAAATCAAATCTAGCCGTAATAACAATTAAAGTTCGAAATAATCTTCCAGTTAATGTAAATACGTATATATCGCCATAAACGTTCTTAAACTGTTAATTACCTCGTATGACGAAACGTACCTTAGATTTTTACAACCAGCTATATTTGTTAAATTTGTAAACGTACACCCATATGCACCTTAAAACCTGTTTCCCTTTAGCAAAAAACTGATTAACGGCTTCCCAGGACTGCATTTCCTTATAGCTTTGCAAGTAAGCCTTTTCGGCTTTACGAAACATTTCCTCTAACTGGTATATATTCAGCTTTTTATGGCCTTACGGCGGCAAGGGTAAATCGCGCCTATACACCTGGTTTAATAACCTAAATACCTTTTTATATGCTAAGGTATTATTACTTTTCAGATTACGGTAACGCCTACTTCGGGTAACAAACCTCCTTAAACTTCCGCAGCTTACCGGCTGATTATCGTACGTACTAATAAAAAGGGCTAAAGGTTCTGCATTAAAAGCAGCTTCCTACATTCTGTATTCGTTTCGGATACACCTTTCTAATACGGAACATATAAAGGGCCTACGTTTATTACCTGTAAGGTATCTTCGTCTTTTATCGTTATTTTAGATTAAATAAAGTAAAAAGAGCTTAAAGCTCCCTTTATTCCTTCCGTCGGCTTAATAATCGGAACAGTTATCAGGGTAAACGCTGGCGGAAGCTATAAACTAGGGGACAGAAATAGTTCGAATACAACGGTCGTATAAAAGTAATTAATCTCTTAAAAATAAGCTTTTTTTTCGCCATTTTATACGCCTTTTACGTTAAGACCGTTTTAAAACCATTTCTTTTATTTAGCCGGTAACTGAATTTTGCCGCTTAAATCTTTATCTTCCTTTTATATAGAAGTTAGATAGCTATTTGGTTAATTAAGTATTTTTACTTATCCGAGTAACTTTTAAAGCTTTTTTTTTTTTTATATGTAAAAGGTTATCTTTTAAGTCTTTAATATTACTTAAAAAGGTGGCCTTTTCGTTGAACTGTACGTTTCGAATAATAATAACCTTATTAATCAGTAAGTTCCAGATCTCGTAAATATTCGTAGATCGGTAACCGACAAGCTAGCCAATTTATACTTTAGGATTTAGCTTTTAAAGTCTTTGCTTTTTTTTATGGCGGCAGCTATTATAACATAGGCCATATAGCCATATATTCGCAAGTGGGCTTATTAAAGCTTCCGATCAAACACTGCAACGCCGTTTCTATACGCCAGATAAGTATAGTAAACCTCGTATAGGCTTTGCCAAAAAAATGCGTATTTGAGGGTACGGTTATATAGATATACTGCAGCTTTAAAGATATATACGATTAAAACGTGGATAACTTAACGCCACTTCGTATCTCAATCCTTTTCTCCTTAATTATACCCCTTAAGCGTTTTGTACCCCCGTTCTGGGCCCAGGTATACGGTGCTAAAGGCTTAAGTTTAATACTGAAAGAAAGCCACTAAAACATATTTCGAAATTGATAATTTTTTAAAATTCCGTTATCGCATTCGAATAGCTGCGAAAAACCTTTATCCTAATTCTTAAAAATTCTTGAAAAGTTCTGAAACGTTATAATTAATATATTTTGCTTTCGATTCTTAAGGTAAATGTCCTAAATAAAACCTAAATATGTGTCAGTAGCAAACATAACGTATTTATATCTTTCAAAATTTTCTTCGAAGTTTGTAAAGTCGATAGCGAGTTTCTGTCCTAATCGGGAAACTCCCTTTTTTAGCTTGAGGCATATTAACCTCTTAGCTTTCGCCTTGCCATATACTTAGCATTCGATTATTATAAAACCTTTTAGGCGGACTCCTTTTGCATAGGATCATAACTAGGCGATTATTTCGGACCTTAATGTTTTAGTTTTAAGTGCTAAATCGTACCGTTACCGATTCGTGGTAATCTCGCTGTATATAAGTTAACGTTTTCTTTATAAGTTGCTAAGGCTACATAGGTAGCTGTTACGTTAATATCGTCGATAACGAACTAATCGAACCTATTTATTAACGTAACAACCATTTAATCGTACATATTTCGAATAAAATTATTAGTTCATTTATTATTTTACTAATACTCCTTTTCTCTGAATTACCGGAAAAATACCAGATCACATACGATGTTTTCGTAATAAACCACGTTATATAAACGTAATACTTTCATACCGCTAAAGTTTCGAAGTATTATATTAACCTTTCTGTACCTTTTAATCGGTACGAAACTGTTACCTCCGTACATCTCGTCTCCTTATACGATTGGTTTGAAATTTAAAAACCTGCTAAAAAGGTTAAAGATATATATTATAAACGTTAAACCTAGAATGGATAAATTTCTTAAGGGGTAAAACGCAACGTTTATCGCATTACGTTCATCAAAAATCAAAAAGTACGTTAAAATTCGCCTTACTTCTTGTAAAAGTTAATCCGTTTTTTCGGTAGTTAGTTTATTTATAAACTTTGATAAACGTTTAATCTCCTTTTTTAAAAACTAATCGGAAGTAATCCGACATTGGATATATGTAAGTATCCTATCGTTAAATCGAAACAACTTTAAGGTTTTGCCAGAAAATACGTAAAAGCATTAAGGTAATGTATAAAAAAAGCTTAAGCAGGCCTTATAGCGAATTCCCTGCGCATCGGATTCCTGTTACTTCCTTTTTGTTTCCGTTTCGGTCCGCTTAAAAACTTCCACGATTGGTACGTTTCGACACGCGTCCTTGGGCCCTTCCTTACAGTAAACGGTTAATATTCTTGGTATCTTTCTAATCAGAATCGCCTTAATTAAAAGGACCTAGTAAAAGCCATTGGAACATCGGAAACGCTACCTTAATATTTCGTATTGTAGATAGAAAATAAGTAAACGTCCAATAATCCAAAAGGTTAGCAGCCACCTTTTGGTAATTAATTGTACCGTTTCTAATCTCGGTTTTATTTACTATCTAAAAGGTAATCGTCAAATTCTTAATAATTAAAACCAAAGCTATATACAAGTCGTTAACGTATAAAACCGCTATCTTCGTTTTTAGTACGCCATAATGCTGTTCTTAAACTATTATTTCCTGTTACTTTATAATTTATTTGTTTAACTTCTTTGCTAACTTCGAAACTTACTTCAACCTTTCGCGGTACTTTTGTTCGGTATTATTTATAAGCCTACTGTTATACATCTTGCCGGATTCGGCTAAAATGGCATACCACTCCCTTAAATTCTTTCCTAAAAGCAAATTCGTTTTTTTAATCGCTAAAATACCGACTTTAAGACCAATTTCGTAAGGTCGTTAATCGTTTTGCAGAAATTCTTATACTTCCGGCCTTTTTAAGTATATATCGCAAAATTTTGGGTATAGACATATTTACTCTTTATCGTTATCTTAAGCAAACTTATTAAGTAACCAGTATAATCGATTTCTTCGGCTTATATAATTCCTTCGGAAAAGAAACTAGCTGCTCGCGTCCTTACTTAACGAAGTCGCCTTTTCGGATAAAAGGTTATATCGGGTTTCGTAGGTTCGAAAGGCCATGCATTATCCTAATCCCGATCGATATAACGCCAAATACTAAGTGCGTACGTTCTGGATTGGGATTCGCCTTTAAAGCGGTCCTAATACTTAGGTCCCTTATAGATAACGGAGGACGTCGACGATACGGTCGCCATTGTGGATAATGGGATATATAGGTAATTACTATTGATGTACAGCCTATATCGTCTCAGCAGAAGCTAATCAATTGATAATAACGCAAATTAAGCGAATGAAACTCTTAATTGTCAAATATAGGTGATATCAGTTGTGTTCTATTAGATGACTAGCTATAAACGCTTTAAAACGCGCACTCCTCTTTTTATGCAATCTAGTTACGTGTTACGAATAAGGGCCTGCTCTCCCTGTCTGGCCAAGGACACCCTACGGTTAAACTTCGGGTATAGGTGTCTTGGCATTTCAATGTGATCTGGAGCATCTGATGGATTTGGACCAGATCATACAGATCCAGCAGATCTACGACATACCTATAGAAAACCAAAGGATATATAATGGATGGGTTTTTCCTGTAAATAGTATCCACTTAATTTCGTTTCTTAGTTATTAATCTAAGTCTTTAATTAAAGGTAACCTTTTTCGATTGAAAGAAGAGTTCGCAAATCTTTTTAACGAATAGATTACTGAATTATTCTTCGCTTTATTATTACCTGTAAATGAAGAACCTTTTTCGGATACTGATTGTATTTCCAGGTGGTTGTGTAATAGGTTCGTTATATTTTGATAGCTTTTTGATTAATAGCCGACGAATAGTTTAAGGCCTAGTCGGGTATAAGCTTTCCTGAACCCAGTAAAGACGATATTATAGAACGGCGTTTAAAAAATAGACGATATATCCGATCGCCATTATTAATCAGTGAAGGATCGATATTTAGATTAAATATCTTTCCCTTTATTAAAAAAGACTTTTCTTTAATCGACAATATAGCCCCCGTTAATAACCGGTTTTAAGAAGGATTCTTTTTAGCAATAACCTTCCCCGGTTTTAAAGAAAACTATTAAGGTTTAGGAAAACGAACCAGAAAAGCAAGCAAAGGAATACGATAACCCGAAAAGCAAGGAAAGGGAACTTACGATTAACTATAAGCTACGTATTTTGATACTTGAACTTTAGGCGGTAAAAAGGGAAAAAGTTAAACTCGCTCGACAACAAAAGTTTTCGACATTGCTTTTATTTAACTCGAATTAATCCCGCGAAAATATTGTTCCACCTTTTGCTTATTATGGGAGGCTAAAGGTTAAAGGTTATAAGTTAACCTTTTTAAAACTTTATAACGGTATTATAAATGTAAAAGTGTTTTTGTTTTAGGCTAGATTATATCTTAAGTTTTTCGAAAACTCCTTAGGGGAGAATTATTAAACGGTATTAGCTATTTCCTAGTTGTTTGTAAGGAGGGATTTTTAATAGTTTTAGTTAATTATGAAGAATTACTTCGAAAATTATCCTGATAAATTATCCGACTTCACCAATTATATTTTCAGTAATTAGAAACATTAGGAAAAGCGAATGCGAGCTTGCTTTAAAAACTTAAAGAAGTAGTAAGATGCCGATAAAATGCTGCAGCTTTTGAAGCAAATAACATTAACAGTTGAATATATTACGGAATTTAATCGCCTTGTAGCAACTTTTTACTTACTGGAAAGGGCTTTATTCTACCCTTATTACGATAGCCTAAAGTTATAGGTTATGGACGAAATGTATAAGATACTTAAGATAGGGCCTTTTTAGAATTATATTAATAGGGTTATTATTGCTAATAGACGTACTTTTAACAGGTACCTGGAAAAGAAAGGGTTTAACAGAAAAAGGGACGATCGAAGTTTTAGTAGCAAATTCCAAGAAAGTAAAAATAAGGATAAAACCTAGAAGGAAGTAAATATTATTTTAAAGGAACTTAAAAAGGATAAGTTAAATGTTAAATGCTTTAATTGTAATAAAAAAACTTATTATAAGAACGAATATCGTTCCTTAGCTAAGAAGAACTTTACGAAGGGAGGGATTCTTTCAAAGAAAGCCCGAACGGCTGAACAAGAAACAAACAGTAAAAGCGAGGAAAAGAAGAAAGTTAATTCCACCTTTTTCTATTAGGAATATATTATTACGACGACTTACTGTAAATTAAGCGGTAACTTAAAGTACGAGCGTTACCAGATTTGCTAGAAATAAATAGTTAGAGCCTGTAAATATTATCCCGGATTACCAGCCTTTAGGGTAGCTCTAAGGTTAAGATATAAATATTATTTAAATATGCAGAAGTGCGAAATATATTACGCATATGGCCAGATGCGCCCAGAATTTAATAATTACGGCTAAAAAGCCTTTGAATCTAGCAAACCCTTAAAACGGGCGGTATACCTCAAAACCGAAGCCCTTAAATGAAACTGTATTAATAGGTATGAACTTTTTTATTTTCCAGCTGTAACAATAACGATTATTTAATTTACCTTCAAGCAAAGGAAAATAACGATTATTAGCCCGGTTAGGACGAAGAAGCTTTGATAAAGAGTCATGTTAAACGCACCTTAGTTTTTCTAAGCTTGGCACACCTTAGTTTTTTGACACAGCTGATAACGGCCCGTCAAATCCCTGACGACCCTATATATATGATAGAAATCAACGTTTTAAAGGAAAACTAAGCTATATCTACGGATTTTTTATTAATCGCAACGTAATTAATACCCTTTTAATACCACAACATTTTTTAACAATAACGCCCTTACTTCTTCCAATCTTCGAATATACGATGGCTGAGACCGATCCTGAGCGTATTATCCTTTTTTCGAGTTCCGAATCGTTCGATTCGGAGGAAAACAGTCGAGTGATAGCGCGCCGTTTACAAGAACGCGATCCCGTAACCATATCAACGAATGCCACTATACTTAACCCTCCTAACCGCTACCTAGGCCTGTGGAAAAAGGCTGAGAATTTCGAGTTGACCTTTAACGACTTCGCGAAGATTTACGGCTTTAATATCGTACGCGCCCGTAGCTGTAACGTGCGGAAGGGCAAGAAAGGGGACGGATTGTTTACTCGTATTGACTTTGCCTGTGATCGTTGCGCTGTATAGGAATTTGGGGGATGGGGTTTACGTAAAACGCGTACGAAGAAGGTAAAGGAGTGCTTTTGGCGCGCTAAGTTGATACGATTGCGAGCTTTAAATTCGGAGTGGTGGTTTGAGGTATATACAGACGCTGATTGGGAACCCCTTTAATATAACTACGGGCCAACGCTGCGTTGCGAGACGTATTCGAAGTATCGTTATTTCGGGGAGGAAAGTTATCGTATGGTTGAAGCTTCGGTCGTTGATAATATGTTACGCCCTTAAAAGCTTCGGCGGCAGATTAGGAAGGTTATTAACGGTAAGGAAAGGCCGTTCCGGAGGGATATTAACAACATCCGCCATAAGATAAGGAAGAAGCTTCGCGAAAGCTTTATTATTACGTAAGCTTTTATTAAACGGCTTAAGGCGAAGGCGTTTTATTACGAGATACGCTGGGAAAGGGACGATCCTATTACTAATCGCTTTATCGTTATTTTCTGGATTATACCTTATTATGTGGAAATGTGGAAGCGGTATTCCGAGGTTTTTAGCGTTAATAATATATACAAAACAAACAAGTTTAATATGCCGTTCTTTAGTTGCATAGGCCAAACCTTTATTGGGTCAGTTTTTAACCGCGCCTTTGCTTTTATATTAAACAAACGCTTCGAATTCTGCGAATGGGTAATGGGTTGGTTAAAGCGCTTACAACGGATGATTTAGGTGTTACTACCTATAGTAATTATTACCGATTTCGACGAAGAGATGCGCCGTGCGCTTATTAAAGCGTTCCCAATTACGAAGCTATAAATTTACATTTTCCAAATTAACAAGAACGTAATTGCTAACGTCGGCCGCAAATGGGTATCCCAGCTTGAAAACCTTGATAACGATAATAACGCGAGCGACGTTAACGGCAACGATTATCCCTTTAACCGCAAGGACGCTTTTTTCCTGAAAGAACTTAATTCGTATATATATTGCCAAAGCTTGCCGGATGTAATCCTTCCTAAAGCTAATCGCGTACCCTTTACGAAGGAAGTATTACTTAGAATGTGGCAGGATTTGATGTATTGCGTTACTGAAGATCTTTTCGACGCCGTATAAAAGTTGATTTAAGATTAAATCGCCGTTAATTATTTACTTATAATGGATTATCTTAAGTTAACATAGTTATAATATTACAAGGAATAAGTTTGTTGCTTTATTAATAGGAACTTTAATTTCGGTGTAAGAATTACTTCCTTAACAGGAATTAACTATAAAGCCTTAAAAGATTATGTATTAAATGGGAAAGCAAACTTTATAAAGCTTTAAATTAACTTAAAATAGTTTCTTAAAGATTAAGAAGAAAATTACGAAATATAGGTATCCGATAAACGCGTTAAAGTTAGGCTTGATTGGATTGGGAAGTAATAGTTAGGTAACGTTCCAATATAAGTTTCTATAAAGTGCTTAAAATAATTAAATAATTTCTACCGAACTGCTTTTAAGGTTATCCCGACGGAATTAAATACAGAACTTTCGAAATTCGGTAATTGTTATTGTAACTTCGATAAAGTAACGGCGCGGTTAGGGTTAATTTGTTAATACGAAATTTATAAAAGAATTAACATTACGAAAAAATATCTAAACGTTAAAGCGTTTTCCTTAAAGGATATTTACGAATTTTGGTATAATAAGAAAAACCTAATAAAAGAAAGCCTTTTTTTCGCAATACAGAACCTTTATCCCGTAAAGACGAAAGGTAAGCTTTCTATAAGTACCGCCGTTACGATTAATTAAGCCTTTTAACGGCGGACGGTTTCGTAGCTTACCGGTAGCCGTGCTTAAAAGCGTAGCGGCGGTTTGGCTTTTTCGTAACGCCGTAACAGGTCTTAATAGGAAGGTGTTAAAGCTGAAAAAGGATTACGAAAGCGGCAGCCTAAGCGCTAGCGCATTACCAATACGGCAGATCGAACGACGAAGAATACGGCAATACCGAGGTTACGATCGCGAACTACGGCAGCGGTTACAGCGTTATTACCTGCTGCAGACTGTATCGTAGTAGCGCCTAAGCCCGAAGGGCGTATAAAGCTTCGAATTTGGGCTAGGAAGCGTTTTAGGCTGTTGATCGCAAGGGAAATGGAGGTCCATAGGTAAGCTGTTCGATATATAGTTTCGTTTCCGAGGTTATATCTTTTTCGCTATAAAGGGTGGATTCGGAAAGGCCCTATTTTTACAGCAAAACCCCAGGAATATTGGGTTACAGCGTAATAATAAAGGAAAAGCTTCCTCGAGGTTCTAACGGCGGTACAAAGAGAAAATCTAATTTCGCACCTGAAATATGTAGTAATATATAATGATTTATATATCAATTAATTGCCCCAGATAATGCGAAACTAAATATCCGAGTTTTATTATCAGAAAACGTAATATTGTTAAGATATTGGTATATATACTCGTATATATACACCTTAGTTTTTTTTACATATGCTAATTGCGAATGTTAACCCTTATTGTTTCGCAGAAATGCTTCTACCCTTATAACGCTATAACTTTACGCGTATATAACTTAACCGAAGAAAATTGAAAAAATAAAGTAACTTTTGAATATGGATTAACGGATCTTAAAAGTTCTAAAATACAAGTCCTCATTTTATTTGATAACGTAGTTGTTAAGTTATTATAGGGAATATAAGAACTGTTATAAGGTAGCAGAGCACCATAACGGAGCGTTGCTAATTGACAGGAAAAACTAAGGTGCGCTTCACATCACTTTTACAAAGCCCGATAACGATTACAGATATATCGAAATTCCCCGATGGCCCAAATATCCTCGATTTCATTATTTGTACCCCGAATCGAATCAAAGTCGAAAAGCTATTGTTTAAGATTGCTTATGCTATACACTTATGCTATACTTAATGCATAAACTTCTAGATATAGGAACAAGCCCTATAGAAATCTTAATTTCGAATCGAAAGCGTTTTTAAATGTTAAAGGTAAAAGTTATTAAGGTAAAATGCCGGTTTGGCCAACGAAAGTAATATACTTATATAAACGACAAATATACCAAATACGTAGTTAAGAAAGCCCGCGAATAGAAACGTTTCCTAGCGAATAAAACTACGAAATTAAAAAACGGCAAAGGCCTTCGAAATTAAGAACTCGAAGAACTTTTAACCCAAGACCTTATATAAGACAAAAATAGAACTACAAAGTTACATCGAAATTTTATTTAATACTAAAGCTAAACTTTTGAAGTTGTAATTAATTTTGGAGCAAAACGTAACTTTATTTCGCACGCCGTAACCGAAAAATATTATATTTTTGGAAATATAGGTTAAAGTCCTATAAATTGCGGATAGTTAATAGAAGTTTTTCCTAGTATAATGGTGGACGAATTTTTAAAGAAACCGAAAAACTTCTAGTATGGATTTAAGAGTACCAAAAGCATTGTACGGGGGATATCGCCGATATATCAGATTATAATATTATTCTGGGAATGCCATAACTTAATTCCAGTAATTTATTAATTAATTGGAAAACTTACTAGCCTTTTTAAAATTACGAATCATCTCCTTTTAAGAAAGAGTTTAAAAAGGTTTGCTACATTATTTGAAAAGCCAAAATATCAGACTTTGCCCGTATAATACCACCAAAAATCAGCGATTCGAACGACTTTTTAAAGATAAAAAAAACTACGAACTGCTTCTATATAGATAATAAGATTATCGCATGCTTATTAAAAAAAGATATTACTTTAAGCTTTATAGAATTTACTACAAAAATCTAAAAAAGCAAAGGCCTGATGGAAAGCATTTAATTAGACCTGAAAAAGGTTATATTTAGCTATCCGAATCTCCTGCAGGATACCCTGTACTTATGGTATCTAAAATCAAGAACGGCAAGTAAAAAATCGATTAAAATGGAAATCCGGTTTAGCGACGCCTAGTCGATAACCGACAGCTAAACGATATTACCATTAAAAACGGTTATTTTTCAACTTTAATAAATACTCCAGGAAAAACGTAAACAAAGTTAAATAGTTTACTACATTAAACCTTCGAAACGGTTATTACTATATCAAAATGGCAAAAGGAGAAAAATGGAAAATTACCTTTCGAACGATATACGGGTATTATAAATACCGAGTAATACCTTTGGGACTTATTAACACTCCCGCTAGTTTTTAACGCCTGATTATAACTATATTTAGGAAGTTCCTAAATAAATATGTCTTTGTTTACCTCGACGACATCCTCATTTATTCCGAAACGCCGGAAAAATATAAGAACTATATTTTTTAAGTTCTTAAAGCTTTAAATAAAGTAAACATCCGAATTAACCCTGTTAAAAGTGTATAGCAGACGTAAAAGTTAACCTATTTAGGATTTAACGTTATTCTCGGTCAAATTTAGATCCAAGATTCCAAATTAAATGTAGTTAAAAACTGGCCCATTTTTGATAAAGCAACCGTTATAAATATCCGACAGATTTTAGAATTTACGGGTTACGTACGCAATCTAATTAAGTGATATGGAGATATTGTTAGTTTATTAACTAAACTTATTATTAAGAAGTATGTTAAAAAGGAATCCGAACCCCTAAAGAAAGTTAAAAAAGCTTTTTAGTTGCTTAAAAACGAGATTACTAAAGCGTTAATAATAAGATTGCGCAACGCCGACAAAAGAAAACGCCTGAAAATAGATGCTTTAAATTATACCCCAGGCGTAGTTCTGGAGCAACAAGCAAATAATAGAAAATGGTACGTAGTGGCTTATTATTCCAAGACCTTTCGAGATGTAGAACTCCGATATATATTTTACGACAAAAAGCTGTTGGTAATTATTAACGCTTTTAAAGAATGGGAACCTTTTTTTAGCGGAATTAAAAAGTCTTTCGATATTTACTTAAATTACAAAAACCTTACCCGGTTTATAATAATTTAAGAGCTATATAAACGTTACGAGATTTGGATAATTTGCTCGGCGAAATACAATTTCCAAATCTATAACATCAAAGAGAAAGCAAATATTAAAGTAGATATCTTAAGTTATAAAAGAGATTACGATTTTAAGGTTCCGAAACGTCGAATGCAAGTATTACAACAAATTAAGGACGGTACTTTACGGTTATGTAAAATATTAAAGAATTTACCCCAGAACTTTTAACGAAATTTAAAAATTTATATAATAAAAAAAGTAAAAAAAGGGATAACAATTAAACGGATAACCTAAAAACCAGCTATTATATTATGGCAAAATTTACATCCTTCGCAATCAACAAAAGCAATTCGTTACAGAATGTTATAAAGATCCTAATACAGATATTAAGGTATTTTTAAAATTACCAAACGATTGCAGGAAAAATAAGATTTTCCAGGATTTCGACGGATTACGAAGTAAATAATTAAGGATTACAATATTTGCAATAAAGCCAAAACAGCCCGACATAAACCTTATGGACTTTTACAGTCCATAAATATTCCAGAAAAGGCTTAGAATATTATTGCTTGGGATTTTATTACCCGTTTACCTTTATTAAAAGATCCCGTTATCGGAGTTTAATATAATGGAATATAGGTAATCGTTAACAGATTTACTATATATAGGTACTTTATACCTTGTAAAGGAAACGTAAATATAAAACAATTAGCTTACGCCTTTATCCAATACTATTTCGATAAATATAAGTTATTAAAAAGAATTATTTTAAACAGAAATAAGCTTTTAACATTAAAGTTTTGTACTAGCTTTTCTAAGTAAATAAGCGCTAAACCTTAATTTTCTACAGCATATTACCTATAAATAAATAGATAAATAAAACGTTTAAATTAAATATTAAAGTAATATTTAAAAAGTTATATTAACTATTAGCAGGATAACTGGTTTAAACCTTTTCTAATGGCTTAAATGGTCTATAATATTTTCATTAACGAAAATATGGGTATTTTTTCCTTTATAGCGGTATATAGTTACCAAGCAGAGATTTAACGGCCAGAATAGCTATTAGCCGAAGCTCTAAAATTGACCGCAAAAGTTCCTCGAGCAGAAACGGTAATAACTGAAATCCAGACAGTATAGGTCCGCTTATAAAATAAATTACAGTTCCTTTAATAAAAGATGACCCAGTACTATAATAGGAAAGAAATTAAGGGATTAATTTTATCGAAAGGAGACAAAGTTTATTTATTACGCCAAAAGCAAAACGTAACTTCGAGCATTTCCCAAATCAAAATAAAAAGACTTAATGATAAGCTTGATTTTAAAAAGCTTGGTTTGTTTGAGATCGATGAAGTTATTTCCAGAACTAGCTACCGACTGTTATTACCTAAAACGATAAAAATATATCCTATTTTCTATATTTCTTTGCATGAACCAGTACCTGAGAACGCCCTGCTAAAAACTAATTTGGAAGTCGAAAAAGACGACGACAAATACAAAGTTGAACGAATACTGGATTTCAGCGTAATTAAAGACAAGGTCTAATATCTGATTAAATAGAAGAATTACTTATACGAAGAAAACATTTCGAAACCCCTTAAGCACCTAACGAATGCGAAGGACCTGGTTGAAACGTTTTACCGCCAAAATCTTGACCAACCGTCTTTAACGCGGCCAAAGACGCAGGGGATAACGGCCCAATACCTAAATCCAGCCCTTCGGCGTCCAATCGAAAAAAAGCGATGCCTCCGTTATAGCATTAATCTTGAAAGCAAGCCGAGCTTGTTCTGCTTTCATGCGACGTTATTTTTCTTCCGCTTTTTTTTTCGTTTAATTGATTTAATTCCATACCTTCTTTTAACCTTTTTAAAGCTTTTTTCTTGAGAAGGTTTTTTTTAAAAACGAAAAAGCTTTAATTTCCCAGTCAATTTCTTCGTTTTTGTTTCCGCCGCATTTTAATAGGCCAAAAATCCATCTTTAAAGTTTCGTTACTCTTTTTTTCAACGAAACCGTATTTTATTTACCTTTTTCAATAAGGCCATAATTAAAACGTTATAAAAGGAACGCTGACGACAAATACATCAATTGCAATTTAAGAATTCGATTGGGAAAAAATAGCCGGTTTCCTTAAAACGAACGCAGTTGGAACATAAAAAGCCTTTCTTACTAAAGTTTTTAATTAAATCGGTACGGTTATCTCTGGAATTTCGCTAATCCAGACGGAGGTTTCTTTTTTGTTTCTGCACGCGATTTAACATATTAAAAAATTAGTTAAAAAAGTTCAAAAAGTTAAATACCGGAAGATTTTTTAGCTTTTTATCTTTTGGACAAAGATTTTGGGAAAAAGGAAATAATGTTACAAATTAGAGCCTGCTTTCACTATTTAAGCAAGGATACCTTACGGTTAAACTTCGGGTATATGTATCTTGGCATTTCAATATAATCTGAAAGATTTCATAGGTTTAAACTAAATTATACAGTTCCAGTAAATCCATGACATACCTATAGAATACCAAAGCATATATAATAAATGGGTTTTCCCTGTAAATAGCACCCACTTAGTTTCGCTCCTTAGCTATTAATCTAAGTTTTTAATTAAAGCCAACGTTCTTCGATTAAGGAAAAAGTCCGCAAATCTCTTTAACGAACAGATTACTGAATTATTCTTCGCTTTATTATTACCTGCAAATCAAGAACCCCTTTCGAATACTGATTACACTTCCAGGTGGTTGTGTGACAGGTTCGTTACATCACGGAACCTATATGTTCCGATCAGAGGGAACCTTTCCGTATATGGGGTGCTAGCGCACCCCCTGCTAGCTGACAAACTCCGACCGAAAATTACTGATTGGCGAGCAATATCTATAGCACAAAGTTAATATATTATGTCGCAGAAATAAGTTAAAAATATATTCGAGGATATAGGGCAAAGATCTAAACCATACTTTCTATAAAGATGGCTAAATTGGGCTAGGTATACGGTAACGATCAGCACAAGAAAACCAAAGAAAAAGGGTTAAAAAAAGTAAAAATGGGTAAAGCAAAAGAAAAATCTAGCCAAAAGTCGAGAACGAAGTTTTAAGTGAAAATAAATAAAGAATAAACCCCGTAAGCGTTAACCAGATTAAGTAATTAGTTTTATGTATAGTTCATGGCCTTTAAATTTTGTAGCGTTCTGTTCTTATTTGTTTCTTAAAATAAATTAAAGATATTTTTATTTCGAGAATGAAAGGTTAAAATAATGCAGGGTACCGGACCAGGAGCATAGCTTAGCTAATCAATTAATCATTCGTACATATGTATCTCTAGGAGCTCTCTTTGTCAGCTAGCAGAGGTGCGCTAGCACCCATATCCGATAAGATTCCCACTGATCGGAGCATATATGTTCCGTCGCTAGACTACTTCAAAGATCAGGACGCGTTGCTAGAATGCACGCAACTAGCCAATTAATACAACGCATCTGATGTCTCCTATATCTAACATAAACATGTTTTTTATTAGCTACACACATTTCGCACTCGTTTCTATTTTAAAATCTGGTTCAATACCATCAATACAGCTAAGTTACCTTCATCCGCTTTACTTGGCTATTCAATTCTAACACTGTATCTAAAGAGGCTCTAATCGGAGCTAAGTTACCCCGTCCCATTTTATTACAAACAAATCAATAAACAAAAGGATTAAATTACTATTAAACACTAGTTGAAAATTTATATTAATTATTATTAGAATAATTACGTTGAAAGTATTTTCGATCCAATAACTTATAATGTATCTATTAACAAATATATAAGCATATTTCTCCATACAGTGGTATACGGTTATAAAGCAAAGCTTTAACAAGCAAAGCAGTTACCCAACAAAACTCCAAAATTAACCGCGAAAGCTTTCCGAATAAAAATAATAATAAGTGAAATATAGATAATACAAGTGCGCTTATAAAATAAATTACGATTTTTTTAACAAAGAATAATGTAGTATTACTACAAGGAGAAAATTAAAAGATTAATCCTGTCGAAAAGAAATAAAGTTTACTTGTTACGTTAAAAACAAAACATAATTTCGAATATTTTTTTAAACTAGAACAGAAATGCCCAGTAAAACGGTTATTTTTAAAAGGCTTCGTCCATTTAAAATCGTTAAAGCTACTTCCAAAACCAACTACCGATTATCAACGCTCAAAACCATAAAAATACCGCTTGTTCTCCATATATTTTTACTTAAACCATCACTTAAAAACGCTTTACTGGAAACCAGGCTGGAAAAAAAAAACCACAGTAAGTACGGAGCTAAACGAATACTAAACTCCCGAGAAATTAAAGATAAGGTCCAGGATTTAATGAAATAAAAAGAACTACCTATACGAAAAAAATACTTGAAAATACTTTAAGCATTTCATAAACGTAAAAGACTTGGTTAAAACGTTTTACCGACAAAACCTTAATCGACCGACTTTAATGCGGGCAAGGTCGCAGGCGATAAGACCCGGTATCCAGGTTTAACCTCGCGCTGTTCTAATCAAAAAAAAAAAAAAAAAAAGGTTTCCGCCGTAGCGTTTATTTTTAAAGCAAATAACGCTCGTTCTGTTTCTATACGACGCTGTTCTATTTTTTCGCTTTCCTTATTTAATATTTTTTGTTTTTTAATTCTTCTACGGAACGAAGCCCGTAACGAATCATTTTTATACCCCGACGCTGTAAAAAGCCTTGTTAATTAAATAACCTAATCAACATAATTATAACTTCTGTTTATAGTAGCCACAAGATTAATAGTACTTTTCTAGCGGCCCGCTTTTTACGTTTAATCAGCGCTTTTTCGGACCGGATGTTTTGTAACGACTTCAAAAACATGTTAATAATCCAATAAGACATATTAGCTTTATAACAATATTAGCAGCTTTTTCGGCGCTTAACTATCTTACACTTTAACTTTAAATCTTCGCAACGTTTATAAGGTATACTTAAGTATTTGATGTTTGAAATAAAAAAAAGTTTTTTCTAAACTTCCCTAGAGGATTTAACGCGTTTTCTTGATATAATAACAATCTAAAAAATACTGACCAAAGGAGACGAAAAACGAAAAAAACGTACCTATTTTATCTTTAAGGGTAAAGTGTTACGTCCAACTAATGTGGAGAAAGGATGTGCCAAGAGGATTGTCGAGATGGCTCCAAAGTTCTTGGATGCAACGGATAAATCTCGGCTAAAAGCCTTGTGTGCCTGGTTGTCCTTAAATTTGATGGATAGGGAACATATCCATCCATAACCACTATAGGAGGATGTGCTTGGATTTGTTAAATGTAAAGCACATCCAAACATAATTACTACAACTGCAGAATCGGAAGGATATATATAAACCAATAATTTCTTATATATATAGCATCTAGATAAATTCGTTTTTAGCTTTTAATTTAAGACTTTAATTAAAGGTAACGTTTTACGATTATGGGAAAAACCCGCAAATTCTTTTAAGAGTAAATTATTAAATTATTTTTCGTCTTAATATTATGTGTAAATTAAGAACCTTTTGCGGATCTTAATTTTACTTCCAGGTAGTGATGTAATAGGTTCGTTATATTTTGATAGTTTTTTGATTAATAACCGGCGAATAATTTAAGGCTTAATTGGGCAAATTCTTTTTTGAACTTAATAAAGACGATATTACAGAACGGCGTTTAAAAATTAAACGATATACCCGATCGCTCTTACTAGCAAACGATTAATATCTGGATTAAAATATTTTACCCTTTATTAAAGAAGTTATTTCTTTAATTAACAATATAGTCCCCGTTAATAGTCGGTTTCAAGAAGAAACTTTTTCTTTTTTACAATAATACTCCCCTGTTTTTAAGGAAATTATTAAAATTTAAAAAAAGAACTAGAAAAGAAAGAAAAGGAATCCGATAGCCTGAAAGGTAAGGAAAAAGAATTTACGATTAACGATAAGCTGCATACCTTTATAACTAAACTTTAGGTAATAAAAAGAGAAAATGCCAGATTCGTTCTATAGCAAGAGTTTTCGATATTACTTTTATTTGGCGCAAAGTAATCCCGTAAAAACATTATTCCACCTTTTGCTTATTAGAGGATGCCTAAGGTTAAGGGTTAGAAGTTAACCTCTCCAAAACCTTACGACGGTACTATAAATAATCCAAAGATTCTTGGTTTAAGCTAGATTTTGTCTTAAAATTTTCGATAACTCCTTAAAGAAGAATTATAAAAAAGTGTTTTTAATAGTTTAAGCTAATTATAAAACGTTTTTTCGAAAATTATTAGAACGAATTATCAAACCTTACAAATTATACTATTAATAATTACGAATACTTGAAAAAGCGAATATAAGCTTTATTTAAATCTCTAAACAAAAAGAAAATGCTGTTAAAAAGCTGCACCTTTTCCAGTAAAAAAAATCAACGGCTGAATATGTTACGGAATTTAATCGCCTTACAGCAACCTTTTCCTTATCGGAAAGCGCCTTATTTTATCTTTATTAGGATGGTCTAAAGTTATAAATTAAGCCCGAAATATATAAAATACCTAAAATAAGATTTTTCCAGCATTATATTAATAAGGTTATTATTACCGATAAACGTACCTTTAACAGGTACCTAAGGAAAAAAGGTGTAATAAAATAATGAACGATCGAAGTTTTATGAGTAAGTTTTAAGGAAGTAAAAATAAGTATAAAATTTAAAAGGAAGTAAATATTACTTTAAGGAAACCCAGAAGAGATAAGTTGAATGTTAAATGCTTTAATTATAGCAAAAAAGGCCATTATGAAAACGAGTATCGTTCTTGGGCTAAAAGGAATCCCAAGAAAGGAAGGATTCCTTAAAAAAATGCCCGAACGGCCGAATAAAAAACAAACAATAAAAGCGAAAAAGAAAAGGAAGTTAATTCCACCTTTTTCCGACGAGAATATACCATTGCAACGACCTACTATAAATTAAGCGGCCACCTAGGATACGAGCGTTGCCCGATTTGCCAGAATTAAACAAATAGAACTTGCAAGTATTATTCCGGACAACTAGTTTCAAGGGTAATTATAAAATTAAGATGCGAATGTTATTTAGATGTGCAAAAGTACGAAATACATTACGAATATGGCTAAATGCGCTTAAAATTTAACAATTCCGGGCAGAAAACCCTTAAATCCAGTAAACCCTTAAATCCAGTAAACTCTTAAATCCAGTAAACACCTAAATCCAGTAAACTCTTAAAACGGGCGGTATATCTTAAAACCGAAGCCCTCAAATAGGACTTTGTTAATAAGCACGAACTTTTTTATTTTTTGGCTTATAACGATAACGATTATCTAACTTAGTTTCGAGCAAAAAAGAAATAACGATTATAGGCCCTGTTGGAACGAAAAAACCTTTATAAAGTCTGATAACGACTGTAGATGTATCGAAATTCCCCGATAGCCCGAATACCTTTGATCTTATTATTTGCACCCCGATTCGCATTAAAGCCGAAAAGCTATTACTTAGGGTTACTTATACTATACCCTTATGTTATGCTGAATGCATAAACTTCTAGATATAAAAGTAAACCCTGCAAAAATCTTAATTCCGAATCGGAAAGTTTTGCCAATATTAAAGATAGAAATTATTAAAGTAAAATGCTGAATTAGCTAACGAAAATGGTATACTTGAATGGACGACAAATATACCAAATACGCAATTAAGAAAGCCCGCAAATAAAAACGTCTTCTATTAAATAAAATTACGAATTTAAAAAAGGTCAAAGGCCTGCGAAAATAAGGATTACGAAACTAAATCAAAATTCTTATTTAGTACCAAACCGAAACCTCTAAAGCCATAATTAACTTTAAAGCAAAAAGCATTTTATTTTGCCAGCTGTAACCGAAAAATATTATAATTCTTAAAGGTATAAGCTAAAGTCCTATCAATTACGAACAGTTAATAAAAGTTTTTTCTAATACAATAACGGACGAATCCTTAAAAAACCTGAAAAACTTTTAATATACATTTAAAAATACTAAAAACATTTTACGTTATATATCGGCGACATTTAAAGTTATAATGTTATTTTGGAAATGCCGTAATTTAATTCCAGCAACCCGTTAATTAACTGGAAAACTCGCTAACTTTTGTGAAATTACGAATTAATTCCTTTTAGAAAAAGGTCTAAAAAAGTCTGATACATAATCCGAAATGCTGAGGTATTAAACTTTGCCAGTATTATACCTCTAAAGTATCAGGAAATCGAACAACTTTTCAAAAACAAAGAAAACCAAAAGCTGCCTCTATATAAATAATAAAACTATAGTATACCTATTAAAAAAGGACATCACCCTAAGCTTTGCAAAATCTACTATATAAATCCAGAAAAAGTAGAGGCCTTATAAAAAACATCCAGTTAAACCTAAAAAAAAGTTATATTCAACCATCCGCATCCCCCGCAAAATACCCTGTACTTATAGTACTTGAAATTAAGAACGGCAAGCAAAAAATCGATTAAGATAAAGATCCGGTTTACCGACGCGTAATCGACTATCGACATTTAAACTATATTAGTATTAAAAACGGATATCCATTAACCTTAATAAGCACTTTAAGGGAAAACGTAAGCAAAGCTAAATAGTTTACTGCGTTAAACCTTTAAAACGGCTATTACCGCATTAAAATAACAAATAAAAAAATGGAAAATTACCTTTGGAACGATATACTGGCATTACGAATACCGAATAATGCCTTTGGAACTTACTAACGACCCCGCCAGTTTCCAACGCCTGTTTATAGCCATACTTAAGAAGTTCCTAAACAAATATGTTTTTGTCTACCTCGCCGACATCCACATCTATTTCGAAACGCTGGAAAAATATAAAAAGCATATTTTCCAAGCTTTTGAAATTTTAAATAAAATAAACATCCGAATTAACCAAGCTAAAAGTATATAACATACGCAAAGACTAAACTATCTAAGATTTAGCTTTATTCCTAATCAAATTTAAATCTAAAATTCTAAATTAACAGGAATTAAAAATTGGCCCATCCCTATTAAGGCAACAGTTACAAATATCCGAAAGGTTTAAGATTTACAGGTTATGTACGCAACCTAATTAAAGAATATAAAAATATTGTTAAACTATTAACGAAATTTACTATTAAAAATATGTTAAAAAGGAATTCGAACTTCTAAAAGAAACTAAAAAAGCTTTTTAACTACTGAAAAACGATATTACTAAAGCGCCAATACTAAAATTACCTAGCGCCGGCAAAAGAAAACGCCTAAAAACAAGTAATATAAACTTTCTCTTAAGTGCAATTTTGAAGCAACAAAAAAATAATAAAAAATAATACCTAATGGCCTACTATTCCAAAGCCCTTCGAAACGCAGAACTCCGATACAAGATCTACGACAAAAAGCTGCTAAGGATTATTAACGTTTTTACAAAATAAGAACCTTTTTTTAACAGAACTAAAAAATCTTTCGATATTTACTTCAATCACAAAACCTTTACCCGGTTTACAACAACTTAAAAACTAAACAAACGCTACGAAACTTGAATAATTTTCTTATCGAAATACAATTCCCAACTTTACCATATTAAGAAAAAGAAAATATCCAAACAAATATTTTAAATCGCAAAGCAAATTACGATTCCAAGGTTCCGAAACGACGATTGCAAGTACTGCAATAAATTAATGACAGTACCCTACGGTTACGTAAAATACTGAAGCAATTTACCTCAAAATCTTTAACGAAATTCCCAAATTCCTCTAATAAAAAAAAGTAAAAAATAATATAATAATTGGATAAACAATCTAAAAACCAGCTGTTATACCATAGCAAAGTTTACATCTTTCGAAATCAACAAAGGTAATTCGTTAAAAAGTTCCATAAAAATCCGTTACATAAATATCAAGGCATTTCAAAAATATAAAACGGTTACAGGAAAAGTACGACTTTATAAAATTTCGACGAATTGTTAAACAGGCGGTTAAGGATTACAATATTTGCAATAAGGCAAAAGCAGCCTGATATAAACCTTATAAACTTTTGCAGCCCATAAATATTCCAGAAAAGGTTTAATACATTATTGTTTAGCATTTCATTACCGGTTTACCCTTATCATAAAGCCCTATTACTAAAGTTTAATAAAATGGAATATATGTAATCGTTTATAAATTCACCAAATATAAGTATTTTTTTACCTTTTAGAGGAAACGGAACGGCAAAAAAACTGGCTTACGCCTTTGTCCGATATTACTTTAATAAATATAAGATATTAGAAAGAATTACCTTAAACAGAAATAAACTTTTTATATTAAAGTTTAATACAGGCTTTTTTAAGTAGATAGACGCCAAACTTAAATTTTCTAGAGTATATTACTTATAAACAAATAAACAAACAAAACGTTTAAATTAAACGTTAAAGTAATACTTAAAAAGTTATATTAACTATAAGCAAAATAACTTGGTTAAATTTTTTCATAGGCCTAAATAATATATAATACCTTTATTAACGAAAACATAAATATTTCTTCCCAAATAGCAGTATATGGTTACTAAGAAAAGATTTAACAATCAGAATAGCTATTAAAGGAAGCTACAAAATTAATTACGAAAGTTTCTCAAGTAAAAACGGTAGTAACTAAAATTTAGATAATACAGGTCCGCTTACAGAATAAATTACGATTTCTTTGAAAAAGGATAACCCGGTATTATAATAGGAAAAGAATTAAGGCACTAATTTTATTAAAAGAAAATAAAGTTTATTTATTAAGCCAAAAACGAAACGTAACTTCGAACATTTTTCAAAATAAAACAAAAAAAACTAAGTAACAAGTTTAACTTTAAAAAGTTTAATTCGTTTAAAATCGATAAAGTTATTTCCAAAATTAACTACCGACTATTATTACTCAAATAGATAAAAATATACCTTATTTTCCATATCTTTTTGCTTAAACTAAGAACTAAAAACGCCCCGCTAAAGACCAGGCTGGAAATTGAAAAAAACAACGATAAGTACGAAGTTAAACGAATACTGGACTCCAGTGTAGTTAAAGACAAAGTTCAATATTTAATTAAATAAAAAGACTACCTATACGAGAAAAAAACTTAGGATCTACTTAAGCATTTAACAAACGCAAAAAACTTAATTGAAACGTTTTACCGCTCGAATCCTAACCGACCGTCTTTAATGCAATTAACGTTGCAGGTAATAACGGCCTAATACCTAAATCTAGCTCCCCGACGTTCCAATCGAAGGAAGTAAACGCTTTTATTATCGCGTTCATTTTAGAAACAAGCTATGCTTGCGCGGCAGCAGCCCGATACCGTTTATGTTCTACTTTTTTTTTTCTAGTTGATTCAATTTGAAACCTTCGTTCAACATTTTTATCGCCCGACGTTTCAAAAGGTGCTGCTGAAGCCTTAGCAGTTTTAACCGACCAACGGACGCCTGCATTTCTTTTTTTTAGCGCTGACGTAAATTATCTATTTTTTTTAGCCCGTTCTTAAAGAATTAATAATTAATCTTTTACCTTTCATTACTTTTTTTAAAAACGTTTTTGCTTTTAAGTTATTCGGTTTAACGAATTTATTGTCACTACGTTATAATTTCGAGGTTAACAGCGTTAACAATTGTTATAAACGAAACGCCCGCGGCAAACAGACAATTTGTTGTTCGAAACGAATATAGGAAGAATAAAAATAATGCTTATCGCCAAATTCTTTAAGTTAAGTAGCCTAACTTTTACGGGATAATTTCTGATCTAGACGAAAGCGCCCTTTTAACTTAGCAATCCGATTCGACATTATAAAACAAAAGTTATATTATATAAAAAAATGAAAAAGAAAAGACTATATTTACCTGTTTTATCTTCAGGTCAAAGATCCTAAAAGGAAAAGAATAATATTACGTTTAATTAATGTAAAGAAAGGATGTGCTAAAGGAATTGTCGAAATGGCTCCAAAGGTTTTAAATGTAACAGATAAATTTCGGCTAAAAACCTTATGTACCTAGTTATACTTAGATTTAATAGATGTGGAACTTATCTATCTATAACCATTATAAAAGAATATGCTTAAATTTGTTAGATATGGAGTACATCTAAGTATATCCATTACAACTGCAACATCGAACGGATATATATAAACTAATAATTTCTTATATAATTAGCATCCAGATAGATTCGTTTTTTAACTATCAATCTAAGACTTTAATTAAAGGTAACGTTTTGCGATTAAGGGGAAAGTCCGCAAATCTCTTTAACGAACAGATTACTGAATCATTCTTCGCTCTATTATTACCTGCAAATCAAGAACCCCTTTCGGATAGTGATCATATTTCCAGGTGGTTGTGTGACAGGTCCGTTACATAAAGATCTCGAAAAGAGGAGAATAGTATTACGGATTGGGATCTCCCGTTCTGTCTGCGGATAACTAAAAAGGGAATGGACTCAAGTCGGGTAAACTTCGGTGCCAAGAATGGTCTCTACGGAGACCACAGAGATATTATAGAGACACCATAGAGATACTACAGAAACACCATAGAAACTCCACAAAGACACCATAGGTGCACCACAGAAATACTATAGAAACTAAACGGAAGTTATACGGAAGGAAAAGCATATAATAAACCTCTATATTTCGTTATAAAGAGCTACTTACTTAGTTTAGTTCTTTAGCTATGAATCTAAGTTTTTAATTAAAGGTAACGTTTTTCGATTAAAGGAAAAATCTGCAAATCTCTTTAACGAATAAACTGCTAAATGATTCCTCGCTCTATTGTTACTTGCAAATCAAGAACCCATTTCGGATACTGCTTATACCTCCAGGTGGTCGTATAACAGGTTCGTTATAACAGACAACGCTTGCGTATCGGGATCAAGGATACGGTTAATAATCGATTACATTTCGGTCGGCGGGAGTTTTTGCAGAAGAGGAATAATATCGGCTCGGGCGCGTTTGCTGTTATTCTGCGTTTCTAAAGTAGAATATAAAACGTTATAGATAGAATTATGCTTTTTAAAACCAAGTTTCGGGTTTTTTCCTGTAGCCTGAATGGCTCGGTCTATTCTAGGTGCTTCTACAAGTCGTTTTATATTGTAATTGCTAAGAAACAAGTGATTAAAATAAGAGGGTTAGATTTTTGGAAAAACAGTCCAGCTTACTTGTCTGTCTATCTCACTTGTTTGGTACATTATTAAATTCTGTAGCTTCGAAATATCTCACGGAAATTAAGTTCGCATATACGATGAATTTCAGTGGCCTAATAGTTTTATGTGTATTATAATATCCATCGTCAATTTTAAATTAGGCATAAATATCACGGATATTAATCAAGTAAAGTAATAAGAAACTCGTAAAACCTTGTTAATAAAGGAGATTTAATAATAAATTAATCACCCGGTTCGTAATTATAAACGATTAACCGTAATTAGCTATGAAGGAATTATGGTATCTATACAGTTCTAGATCTTAGATGAATATAAAACGAATCGTTTGTTTCAAAAAATTCAAATAGTCCCAAAAAGTAAAATAGCTACAAAGAAAAGACTAAGCCATGTAGTCCAAATCCGGGATACCTATAAAAATACGAAAGTTCCAGTAAAACGTAACGTAATATATTCGGCTAATAAAGAAAATCATATATGATTTATCGCGAACGATCATAAGTAAAACAAAACTACTGTCAAAGTCTAATTTTATATTCTAGTTGATCAATATAACTCGTATAGTATCTGGAACTTTCAGAAACAACATAATTACAATTTACGGAATAAATCGAATATAACACCTTAATAATATACGTTATTTAACGGCGGATATATCGTAAATCGCCTGTAATATATTTTAAAGAAAACGAAATATAATATTAAAGAAATTTAAAAATTCTATTCTAGGTAAACCGTATTGCAACGTATAGACGTTTAATCCAATTTATATATTAAAACGTTTACATCCAAAAACATTAGCATCAAGGAAATTCAAGGCTGATCTATTAAAGGCGGTTATTAAGAGAATAATAGAATTTTGATATAAAAGAAAGACAAGCGAATTAGATTCTGTACGGCCGTTTCCGCTTGCCGGTAAAAACATATAATAAAATTTAATTTTCATTAAATTTAAACGGTCTTTACTTATTACGTTTTCTGGTAGGGTAACCTCAGTTAAATGCTTTTATTTTATCAGAAATATAACCAGACTAATTAAAAGAATTCCTGTGTATGATAAAAAACAATATTACGAATTATACAAGATTACTTTTTTTTTACTCTTTATTTACTGAACGCAAAAAGCGATACTTTTTAATTTATAAAAAGTACGGAAAATCTTGCGGAAACGGCAGAATTCGTTTTATCTAAAAAGAGCGGCGCTTTATCCTTATACTTCGGACCGATCCATATATATTACGGCTTATTATCGTAGTATAAACTTAATAAATATTAGAAGCGATTGTAAAAATATTGCAAGCAGTATAAAATTCTAATTAAAGTACATTATAAATAATGGTTTGTTAAAACTAGAGAATAAAACCTTATCAACGATCCTAGCAGTGTAAATACTAACCCGCTATATAATTTATACACTTTCGTAATTCGAAGTCGCACATCCGGTAATCGCGACGCTTATATCTCAATCCATAACTCGATATATAATTCGAGATATATTAGATGATCTTAAATAGAAAATGATTACCCTTCTGTTGTTGGTAACGTAAACCGAAAGCTCATCTTTTTTAATATATCTAATGTATTAATCCTGCTTTTATTACTATTCCTATATTCGCTTAATTTGTTTACCTTTATTTCGTTACCGGAATCTTCGGCGTTACTAGAAAGTAACGATACGCAGCCCGAAATTACGAACAATATATCGTTAAATGGAACGGAAATAGTAATTCCTGTCGAGGTCAGAAAAATCCCGCGTTAGTAGCACATGGCACTTACCCGACGCTGGCAATAATCGCGATAGTAGGTTATAAATTAAGAAACGAAATCCGGCCGGTTTTGACAAAGGCGAATAGCGAAAAACGAGTTCGGTTTCGAAACACGGTTGCAGTTATAAGCTACGATAATATAAATATTCATGTAATATTAGCTAAGGTTAAGAATTTAAAAAACCTTGAAAGTGGATTGTCTTCAGCTTTCTAGAATAACTCTGAGTTAAAATTTAGAACGTTATATATTTATCTAACTCGATGATAAACAAAGTATGTTAAAAACCGGAACGGACGTTATACGTTTTTGAAGTTGTTATTAGTACATTCTCGAATTTGTTAACAGACGAGACGTTATAAGTATATTTCCCCAGCTCACCTAAATGTTTGCAGGATATTAACGCCGCTGGAATCTCCAAACAAATTCTTTTTTTTAAATGCTGTAATAATTTGATTACATACAAAACCGAGGAAATAATACGACAGAAATTATTATTGCAGGCTTTACTTATTATAACGTATCAGATAAGGGGGCGGGCCAGAAAATCGAGCGAGCCCTTTTTTTCAAGTTTGTAACTTTCCAACTTTAATTATTAATTTCTTGACACTATAACGGGCAACGCCTGATAAAAGAAGCTAGGATAAACTTAGCTATCCAGGTTAAAAAATGAGACCGGAAACTTAGCTGTAGAAAGCTATATTGAAATGGTGCCAGGTGCTGGGCCAGGTACATAGATTGGCTGATCAATTAGTTATCATTACTAGTGTGTTTTTAGAAGCACTTTTGGCTGGTCGCAACCTCGAGATATAACCGTCTATTACGTTTTATCATGTTTCATACATAGACAGGTTCAACATTAATAAAATTTGCGTTGGCCTTAATATCCACTGATTTTGAAGATTAATTCTGATACTGTTTTTAAAGATGCTTTGATTAGGACTGAATTTCTCTGTTCCATTTTACCTGTCTGTTAAGGACAGGATATTATATTTTCTTAGCTACTGACGGTACTCGATTTCCGATTAATAAGTCGGACGGAAAGGACGAGGTTCTGATTAAAAGTATCGCGATATGATTACGATTATGATTACGGTTACGAAGACTTAAGCGGTATGCAATTGACGACTGCGATTATGACAATAATGCCACTTTCTTTACGATCAAGAAGAAAGTTATTAGATTAAGGTTTCGTTATTAGATGAAGGTTTTATTATTAGATTAAGGTTTTATTATTAGATTAAGGTTTTATTATTAGATTAAGGTTTTATTATTAGATTAAAGTTTTATTAGAGGAATAAATTTATCCGAAAAACGACGAAGAACTACGAGCGCATATGGTAACCGGTTCCGGAATATGGATTAATTACTTAAGTTTCAAACCGATTGCGTAATGTAGGATAAGATATGTAATAAGAACAAAATTACAAAGCAAGATAAGAATATAAGATTTAATTAATAAGGGCTAAAAAAGACAAGATACGACGCTGGCGACGTAGCTATTCGTATTTTAACTAATTAAAACAGCAGAATGACGATAAGATTAACGATATGAACAAAATCATGAATATAAGCAGAATAAGGAATAAAGCGGTAAAGTTACTTATTTTACATACAAAAGAAAAGTATCGGAAAAGGAATAAGGTGTTTTAATACGATATAGGAATTAGAAAAAAGATGGTATACGATATATTTTGGATTTTCTGTAGGCGTTAATCGTATAGCATCTTGTTTGGTTATAGTTAGAGGGTAATATTTGGGACTTACTTTCTTTTATTATTAAACTTAGGTATTATAGAATTTAGGTTAACGTATCAGACAAGCGAACGAGCCGGACAAGCGAGCGAGCCGTTTCTGGGCACTCCGCAACAATACACCTTAATAACTTATCCACAACGCATTAAATCAATTCAAATCAATCGAATGCTTATTTACTAACTATATCTCCAGCTTCTTTTAAAGTATGCATATTATATCAAGGCTTGTTGCAGATGCCATGTTACCATTTCCTTTTTTTAACCCGCCTGCGACCGAGCACCCTTTAACGCGTTTAAGTTAATATTACTCCCATTTCGCAAGAATTAAAGCCGACCGATTAGATAGCTATTTTCGACCGAATCCTGAACCTAAATACGCCAACATTTCTTGTCCGGCTTCAATACGTTAAAGATATACGTCGGAAAACGTATTATAGAACCCGTTGGAAACACGTTGGAAGCGCGTTAGGGGGTATGGGGGGTCCGTGCGGGGCGTTTCGCGGGACGTCTCGCAGGGCGTGTAGCAAGGCGTATAGCAGCGCGTATTAGGTTTGATTTCGCAATAACGCGAAACTTACGTAATTACACGATTAAAATAAACGTTTTCCAGAAAGATAAATCCTTGCTATATAGGATAAATAAGTTCTTTTAGCTAGCAGAAAAGTTATAGCAAAGAATTACTGCTAACAGCTGTTAAAGTTGGGCGGTTACGGGCAGATTAGCAGAAAGGAATGCCAATATAACGTCCGCAACAAGCTTAATATAATGTGCATACTTGGAAAAAAGCTGGAAATACAGTTAGTAAATAAGCATTCGATTGATTTAAGTTGATTTGATGTGTTGTGGTTAAGTTATTAAGGTGCATTGTTGCGGAGTGCCCAGAAACGGCTCGCTCGATTGTTCGGCTCGCTCGCTTGTCTAATACGTTAGTACTAAAAATGTTAATTGGAAGAGTGGAAAAGATGCGGTTAAAAGACCAGCGCCATAGCAGAGATTAGGATAAGATTATTCGGACAGAGAAT
The DNA here is from genome assembly GCA_004155945.1 of Monosporascus sp. mg162. NCBI lineage: Eukaryota > Fungi > Ascomycota > Sordariomycetes > Xylariales > Monosporascus > Monosporascus sp. mg162. The sequence continues at coordinate 91,232 of QJNY01000321.1, forward strand.
AAAAAAAGGAGGTTGTGTATTTTTTAGGTCCGAAAAAAAGGGAAAGTATACGTAATATAATTTTCACAGATAGTTATTTATTTTGTTCCTAAACTTACTTCTCTCAGAGCAGCAGTGTAAAACTTAAGTAATTTTAAGTTTTGCAGTTTTGATTAATATAAAATATATTTCAGCAGGTTTCCTAGGGGCCCATCGAAGTTTTTTAAACTTATTACTTAAGTTGAGATATAATATGGATTACTATCAGTAACGAACTTCTTTATTATTACGAAAAATTAAAGCTTGACTTCAAATATGACCGTTTTGTACCGATTAACGGATAACCTGGACGAAAGTAAGCTTAGTAAGGTTAAATCTTAAAGTAATCCGATTGGAACTTTCAAGGCTGTTAACGATGCGATTGCCTAAGTGCTTTTTGGAATAGTTATTAAAATACTGAGAAAAAGAGAGATTTTACTAGCTTAAAGTTTCTAAATTTATTTAAACCGGACCTTATATCTTTTAAACTTAATAATTAGCTTAAGTACGGTTTCCTGATAGATATTATAGATAAGCATTCGTTCTTCACTCTCTTTCCGTATTTATCAGCCTTTCCGGAATTTTGTTTTTTACGAATTAAAGATACGAATTAACTTAAAGGAGTTAATAAATTGGTTCACGAAATATAAATTTACAGAATTTGAAATAAGCGCCGAATTAACTTACTGAACGGACAGCTTCTTCATAAAAAACCGAGGTAACCTGTTCTTGATTAAATAACTTAATAAATTGAAATATTTAAGCTCATCTTGAAACCTTTAATCTGTAAGCCTTAAAGCAATTTCGGATTGTTAGAGATCGATTAAGACTTTTGACGAAGTAAATTTAAGGCGGTATTTTATATTATGTTTATAAGCACTGTTTAGAAAATGTTCTTAAGGTAAAAGAAGTTGTGGAAAAACCTAAATAAAAAGATAAAATAATTATTAAAAACGAATACATTAAGAGGCTATAAAAAAGTAATTCGTTAACTGTTTTAAAATGATTTCGAATAATTCGTTTATAAAGCTGGAGAGTCCGTACATAATAAGTTGCGATAATATTTGGATATTAATCAAAAACAGGGCTTATATAAAGATAGATTTTTTAAATATAAAATACGTAAGCGATAATAAAAAGATATCAGTTGCGATATTAATTCAGAAAATAAAAAATGTTTGAGCTTATTTAGCATTTTAAATAATAGCAATAAAGAAACCTTCGACCATAATAAGGAATGTCGAGCCGTATTGATTAGGTATCGGAAATTACGAGTACGTTAAAAAATTTAAAAGTTTTAGAAGTCCGGCAGTTTGAAAACTTAAAGGCTTTTAAAACGCAATACAAAAACGGAAAATAACCCGTTCGTTTTAGTATTACATTCCGTTAAAATAAAAAGTATTTTAGATATATAATTATAATAACGTACCATATAAGCTCGCGGCGCACACAAGCTCGCGGCGAGGTTTCAAGCGCTTCGCAACAACCAACCCAAATAACTCCACCACAACACATCGAATTGATTCAAATCAATCGAATACTTCTTTACTAATTGTCTCATCAACTTTTGAACAAGTGCACGCATTATACCAAGGCTTGTTGCTGACGCCATAGTGCTATTTCTTCCTCCCAACCCGCCAGCGACCGACCACCTCGCAACGCGTCCAAGCTAGTATTACCCCATTTGCCAGAACTAAAGCCGGCCGACGAGAAGACGATTATTAACCGAGTCCTTGACCCAGATACGCGAGCATTTTCTGTCCGGCTTCAGTACGTTGAAGATATATATCGGGAAGCGTGTTGTAGGACGTATTGGAAACCGCGTTGGGGGGCGCGTTGGAGAGGTTGCGGGGCGTTTCGCGGGACGGGTGGCAGGACGTGTCGGGCTTGATTCCGTAACAATTCGATATCTGCGCAATTCAATAATTAGAACAAAGGTTTCCTAGGAAGATGAATACTTGCTATATAGGATGAACAAGGTTATTTAGCTAGCAGAAAGATTGTGGCAAAGAATTGTTGCTAACAGCTACTGAAGTTAATCGGTTGCGGTCGGCTTAGGAAGAAGGAATAGCAACTTGGCGTCCGTAACAAGCCCTGATATAATGCGTGCACTTGTTCAGAAGCTGAAGTGATAATTAGCAAAGAAGAATTCGATTGATTTGAAATAACGCGATGTATTATGGTGGAGTTATTTGGTTTGGTTATTACGAAGTGCTTGAAACCGCGCCGGGAGCTTGTGTGCGCCGTGAGCTTTTGTGGTACGTTACTAAAGTATTGATTAATGTAGTCGATTTCTAACGCGATAATTTTAATTAATTAGTTTCTTACGGTAGCCGAAACGGTTATTAAAGACGTAATCGACGATTTGGTAATTTCTATTTTAATACTTATTGGCTTTGCTAAAAGCTTGGATATAATAGGCGTAAATGACGTTTGTTTATTAAAAATCAAAGGATAAGTTTGATTTTATTCGGCAACGATAAATATATTTTTTTAAAGCTCCAAAAATAAAATTATATTAAGTAGAAATAATTCCTTTACTTTTTGAAAGCCAGGCGATTAAATAATGAATTTTAATTTGAAAGAAATGCTTAAAATGGATTTATAGTTCGCCAACTTTTCCTGGCGGATTTAAGGAAAAATACGGTATTTTGATCGGCAAGGCGACATTTTTCGAGGCTTAAATAATGATTTACTTAGCCTCATCCCGGATATTAATAATCTAGCGAAACTTAAAAAGCTTTTTACGATTTTAAAGCAAAATCGATAAGATTCCGATATTAATTAAAGCAATATAACTAAGATTCATATAACCTATTCGTCGATTAAAACGGAAAGCCGTTTTTAAAAAGATATATTAAGGTAAATAGATATAAAACGACTTAAATAAAAATAAAAGTACTAGATATCTGGAAAAAGCTCTTACCCTGGAAAATAACTACTTTAATTAACGAGCTTTTTAGCACTATAATAGCTAAACGTACTAGAAAAGAAAAAAAAAGCATTCCGGAAACGCAAAAGAAATAAAACCAAATAGGAGACCGACGATAATGAAAATATATATACGAAAAAGTTTCATTTTATAATAGAAAAGTTAGCGTCTAAATGGATAAGAGCGCGCGGATAAATGATATTACCTAAAGGGATAACTTTATTTACAGAGGATTGATCGACGAAAATATAATTACGTTTTAGAAAAAAAAGATTTGGGAAATCTTATTATTTGGTCAGAAGTAATTAAGCTTTCCTTAGATTTCGGCAGGGCTTTTACAAACTTTATGGCCGCTAAAAGCTATTTGGTTGTAAGAACCAAAATATAATTAAAAAGATTAAAATTAAAATTTCGAAATTTCAAAATTCCAAAAAGAAACTTTCTAAGATTTTAATTATATATCTGTTATAAGATAAAATGTTAAAACCAAACTAACGTTTTGTCGTCTTCGTAATATAACGTCCCACACATATGAGCGAGCCACACATATGAGCGAGCCACACATATAAGCGAGCCGCTTTTTGGCACTTCCCAGCAATGCACTCAAATAACTCAACCACAACACCTCAAATCAAGTCAAATCAATCGAATGTTTCTTTGCTAACTGCGTCTATAGCTTCTCGACGAGTGCACGCATCATATCAAGGCTTGTTGCGGACGCCATACTGCCATTCCTTCTTTGCAACCAGCGCGCGACCGTCTAACTCCTAACGCGTCCAAGGTAATATTACCCCCATTTCGTATGAGCCAAAGCCGACCGACTCGATAACTATTCTCGACCGAATCCTTAACCCAAATACGCGAGCATTTCTTGTGCGGCTTTAATACGTTAAAGATATACGTCGGAGAACATGTTATAGGACGCGTTAGGAGCGAGTTGGGAACGCGTTGGGGGGTCTGGGGGTCCGTGCGGGGCGTTTCGCG